>JABSTQ010005433.1:0-44220 GCA_013358835.2 Ixodes persulcatus
AATAACTCTTGTGTATTCGACTACTTCATTCTTTACTTCAACGTCTGGATTGACTTTCCAGAACGTGATAAGCAGAAGAAATAGCACAAAATACAAGAAAAAAGCGAAAGACAAGACAAAAGAAAAGGAAAAGACAAAAGAAAAAACGAAAAAAGAAAACCCTTACAATTCATCCCTCTCCCTCACCGCTATCGTTTAGATAGAAATTGGAGCTCTTTGGTCGACAGCGCTATAGAAGGACTAGTTACACACTTGTCCTTCAGATGCTCTATTCTTTGCGGTTTCATTATTTTTCTTGTCAGTGGGTCTCAAATCCTACCTATTACGGAACAATTTTCAAAATGTGCTATGCAACCACAATCCTGACAGTAGATTCTCAAATGTCCAGCAACGACTCGGCGGGTATTAGAAAAATGCTCCCTTAAACGATCATTCAAACACCTGCCCGTCTGGCCTACATACTCCTTACCACGCTACTTATGTAGACCAGACTGGCAGGTGTTTGAATGATCGTTTAAAGGAGCATTTTTATAACACCCACCGAGTCGCCGCTGGAATTTTGGGAACCCACTGTCCGGATTGTGGTTGTGTAGCACATTTTGAAAATTGTTCCGTAATAGCTAAGAGCCGAGACCCATTGACAAGAAAAATAATAGAAGTGCAAAGAATAGAGCATCTGAAGAACAAGTGTGTAAGTAGTCCTTCTATAGTGCTGTCGACCAAAAAGATCCAATTTCTATATTAAGGATAGCAGTGAGGGAGAGGGATGACTTGTAAGGACTTCCTATTTTCGTTTTTCTTCCTTCGCTTTTTTTCTTGTATTTTGTGCTATTTTTTCTGCTTATCACGTTCTGGAAAGTCAACCCAGACGTTGAAGAGAAGAACGAAGTAGTCGAATACACGAGTTTTAAGTTCAGCGCATGTGCTTGTCTTCCTGAGTATCTGGTGAGCGATTGTTTCTCTGCGCTGTCACCGTAGAATATGGTTCACCAACTCGCCCAAGCATCCATTCTATCATTTATGCAACATTAAAATGACTCTGAAAGTGCGACCACCTATGGGGTGTATTCACGCAAGTCTTGCAAGTGTTGAATTGTAGGTACAGCGTCCTGGTTGTGTTCATGTGCGATATATGACCAAATACCACAGAGACCCAAATCTCTCCGAAAACTAATGGGCGCGGGGGCAAGCGGCAAGAGTGGCACTGCTCACCACTCTCGCCGTTTGTTCGTGTTTGTGTGTTGTTACTAACAAGCGCACCAATGGGAAGGCTTCAGCCATTATTGGGAACACTAAATAAACAAATACAAAATACAAATAGAACACACACAGCAAGACTGGATGCAAGTAGTGACGCACTTCTGTTGGGGTTCTGTGGATATTTATACAGCCTGTAGTTGGTCAGCCATTTCAAAGTTGCGATGCGTCGCTCGCTGTAGATGAGCAATTTAGTCAGTGCAGTACGACTGCTAGCCTGGGGTCTTCAACCTGCACCACGCAGTTGTGATACACGACCGCATGCCGGTACGATGCTCATCCAGATCGAAATGGGCAGGGGTGGGGATTGAACCCAGCATCCCTGGGTTTTGCAGCGCAAGCTTTCGCTCCACGTGCTCCAAGCTGGTGTGTGCTAGACCAGTCGGCCACCGATCCCCCAACGCAAGGCAATGCAACACACTTCTGTTGTAAACTCAGCATTCCGCTTACGAATGAAATGTGCAATTCCCCTACAGGCTTTCATTCCATGTGCGTGGCATCAGAATCGCTAAAGGCCAGCCCATAAATACAGTCTGTGTTAAAAGCAATCCTAGCAGCAATAAGTTGCTATTATATTTTTCAATATATAAGCACCTTACCATGAACAGCCTTGGCAGTCTTCCATGTAGCCAGGACTTCAGCAGAGGAGACTGTCATTCTGTGTCGTCTCAGGACACTCACATCAGGATGGCGAAAGTGAATGCCAACGTCTATTTGGGAAAGGCTGCAGTAAGTATAAAGATGAAAACATAGATCACGACATATGATAAAAAATATCGTGGACCAACTTGAAAAAAAGTGCACAAAAAACAAGGACAAAAAAAACAGGAACATGTAGGACACAGACTGGTGCACATTCGCAACTCGATCTATTGAACACAAAATAAAAGAAGTAAGATGATGAGAGAAATCAGAAAGGCTGTGCTCGGAGAATGTGAGCTTCAGGAACCGGGGCGTGAGGCAGATGTCAGGTAGATTGTTTTGCGGACACACTAACAGCCTTCCCATGCAGTAAGGTGGTGAGTTCATTCTGATTGAACATCTTGAAAAATAGCACACAAAAACAAGGAATAAAGGAGAGGAATACATACACTACATACGAGTGCAGACTCCCAACACAGATAAATTAGAAACGAAAGAAAATAAAGAATGCAGAAGGAGCTTTAGCAAAAGTTCGAACAGGTCCAAGTGGAACGTGCTAATTCACCCATACGCATAAGACTGTAAAAATGATTTCCTCGGCAGCTCAGGTAAAAGACGGATGTGCGGACACATTGGTCGCCCATACTACGAATAATAAAGGCCTAAAATAATTCTCTTGTATGTTTTTTATAGTATCTGCTAATTACTCACGTTTTTCCTAAGGATGACATACATGAGCAGTGTAAACAGTGCATAGGTAGGTGACAATCCATCGTAGACTTTAGAGAGAGATTGAGCTGTCTTTATGTATTAGCCATCCATCTGTTACCTTAACTGACATGGAAATTATGTTTTTTAAATCTGCTCTTGGTAACAGGTAAATCAGCGCATTCCACTTGGGCCTGTGCTCGAGCTCCTTCCGCATTCTTTATTTCTTCCTTCTCCGATTTATGCGAGTTCAGTTTGCGCTTGCATGAGGTCTACGTGTTACTCTCCCTGTCTCCTTGACTTTTTGCGAACTATTTTTCAAGGTTTTCAATTAGTACCAGCTCACCACCTTACTACAATCACGCAACAACTAAAAACAATTACAACTTACACCATTCGCTAAAGGCAGTACCAAACGAAAAAACAAGGATTGGGTGAGGTATGTCTAACACTATATACTTGCACTGAACAAAATATAGATACCAAAAACTGGCGAGACACTACCTTAATTCAGGACATGCTTGTAAATTTCCCCAGAAGCTTGTAATTAATACTTGATAGCCTCTAAAAAACACCAGTAGGAAGAGAATAAATGCTTCACCATTTGAAGCAGCCTGAATGTTTCTGGAGGTGTGAAATTCGTTGCACGTGCGTTGGATCATACGAAACACGTGTACAGCAAATGATCTTTAGAGCTCGACATTTCGCGACGAATAAGTGCCGGCGTCAAAAATTATTTCGCGGGCACAAATTTTTGCGATCGGAAGTGGTATGCTATGCATTAATCAACATGGGGTGAATTTATCGCAGCACCAATTTTAGGCAATTCTTTTCTGATTACGAATCGCGAAAATGAAGTCGTTTGCAGACGACTGGGCGGCGGAAGCTACGCGCTTGCTCGATAAATCAATCGCTGCTTTTTGTCGGTTCCAGCTCTCCGCACGCAAGCATGGAGAGTGGTGTCGGCGATGGAGGGCACCGCGCTCTTCTAGACATTCTAGTTTACCAGTAAACAATACGGCGGAGGGAAGCAATCAAATCAATCAACCCCCCCCCCCCCCCCGTCTCCCAAAGAGTTCCGCCGCAACTGATGGACCTTGAGCGAGTACAGGCTCTGCATCGGGGAAAAAAAGAAGAAAAACAGCCTCGCATAACACCATTCGCGCACAATTAGTAATACTGGTAAAAGCAAGCGATCTACAGACAATAACAAACCTTTTGAACGCAGGAAATAATCTAGCCCTAACGATGAAAGAAACGAACTTACTTCGGATCCCGTGCCATGATCTTGGTTGTTGAGCAGATCTGACGTAGTTCCACGTCTCACAGTCGCTTCTGTCTTTTTCGGGCATATTTGAAACTAAGGCAAACTCCACGCATCACGACTAATCGGGAAATTGGACCGTTAGCCGGTCGTGAACACAGGCATTCAAACGCACACGGCCGGCAAAACGTGCGAAACATAGGCCGTTGATTCGATGATATTGTATTCGTATCTTCAACACGTTTGAAATAAAACAATCAACAAGCCGCCTTATAAAGCTCATAAAATATACAGTAATAATAAATTATTGCGCACGTCAATATTGCCACAGTATTATAAATAAGTCCTGAATACGTAGCAAAATATTAAATACGAAACTAAAAGTACAATGGTTCGAAACGAATTCAGCATACATGCAACTTTCTAGAAAGCGCACGAAGATCAACCTGGCCTGTAGCCTAGTCGGTTAACGCGCTGTCTTGCTGAGCGTCTGGTCGTTGGTTCGTATCACGGTAGACACAATTTTTTTCTATTTTTGTATTAGTTTTTATTATTTTAAATATTTTTTTCACCTTTTGTATTAGTTTTTATTATTTTAAATATTTTTCTCACCTTTTGTATTAGTTTTTATTATTTTAAATATTTTCGAGTTTTTGCAGTCGTCGGCAGTGCTTTAGGGTTGTTAGCTTGGCCCAGCTCGTTTGTCTACTTGTTTGTCTTGCCTCCCGGGATCTGTAATGGATCCTCAATACGTGACTTCTGGCGAGCGCGCGGTGCGAGCGTACGGGGTTGTAGGCCCAGCTTGTTTATGCTTCGCGAGAGCGAGAACTGAACTTTGCCCATAGCGCCTGCCTGGGAAGAAGACACCGCTTGTGCCTGCGTGGGAAGAAACCGCTCGCGCCACGAGAGAACGACCGGAGGTAACGCACGCAAAAGAGACCTCTCCATGTAATCAGAAGTTAACCCAGTATAATAAACGTTATTTCATTTTCTTCTCAAATCAACGTCGCATTATTAAGTAACGAAACGTCAGCACCCGGCCACCGCTGACAGGGTAACAATCACGCAGAAGGTGAAAATAAAAAGTGCGAGCCCAAGTTTTAATTGTTGCAATGCACAAACCGTGGCCCTCTTGTTTTGCCGGGATAATTCACTCCCTCCGTGCTAATGTGTGGTTCAGTGTAGTAGGCAAACAGCGCAAGTCCATTCAACAAAGAAAACAATGTAATAATAATAATGTAATAATAATAATGAGCATATTGCGAGCAAAATGTGTAAGTGGTAAAACTGACAGAGTGATGCAGCCGAAGTTTTTCTGAAAGCGGTCATCTTCACCCACTGTTAAAACAAAAATACGACCATTTTAAGGCAGTAATTTAGCTGAGCTCATAGGCTACGTATTAAGCACACCTTCTAATTTTCTGACTTCCGGAAAGTAGTATTTAATTTTTATTCTGGTAGATCAGTGCTATCCCCCACGTGCCGCGTCAGTTTTACTTTTTTATTAGGCCTAAACACGTTTTTATTCCTGAGATCTAAGTACAGCGCGGATAATTAAACGAGCTTTCAGAAATGGTATCGTTCGGCGTTGTAACATTTATTTTTCGTAGCGTCAAGGGTAGTGTGAACATCCACAACGCATTGCTGCTTCTCGCTTTTTCGCGTTAAAAAAAAAGTTTTTATTTTCGCGTTCCTCTGGTACGGTATGTCGTATAACATAAGCTATCAAAGAGACAGATATTGTTTGGCTATGTGAACATTTGAAATATTTCTGTTATATGATCGTAACTACCACAGAAAACAGTCGAGTCCTGCCTGAAATAGCACATTTTCACACTCAATTTCACACTCTCGTAGCGTCATAAGCAATAAACACATCTCTTACTTTTTTAGTTTCTGGAAAGTAATGCTTATTATTGTTTTTGTAACTCAAGGCGCGTGCTCAATCATGCCACGTGTTTTTTTGTTTTTTTTTTTCATTTTTAGGCTCCGCTATACCGTTCTTATTTTTATCAGAGCCAAATACGTGCGTATACCGCCGGATTAAACTAGCTTCCTGAAAAGAGTATCGTTCGGCGTTGTAAAATTTATTTTTCGTGGCGTAGGTGGTCAGATTCTTAAATCCTGGACTGCAAGTTTTCCTCACCGCATTGTTTCTTCTCGCAGTTTCGTGATAAAACACGTCAGCCTTGCCATGCTGGGATCAAATACGCCAGCGTCGGCACTCATTTACGAAGGATTGATCAACGCAAACATTTCCACTCGCTATTCATGAATTGCCACAGTTCGTCAGAATTTTAATGACTTCACTGCATAGTGAAAAAGGCAAAAAAATAAAACGATGCCGGTCAGTAAACGGGACTTCCATGACGGGGCTCGCCCGCCTGAACAGCAAAGCGCCGATGCCGGCCAGTCACTGAACTTTCATGTAAATACTGGCCATCAAAGACAGCAAAATACCGATGCCGGCCAGCAACTTTTTTGTTTTTGTTTTCAGAGCATAATTAGGTGCAAGGTCTTTAACTAAAAGGCCGTGTAGCATAATTTGTAAAAGAATTTTATATTGTCACAAAAACCACGACTAGTATTGACTCTACTACAGCAAGTGTGTTGGAGAGGACACTCACATTGCATACCTATATTGATGAAAGCCCCTGAAATTGCCTGCATGTGCACCATAATAAAATGTTGAGCATGAAAGCGTTAACAAGGAGACAGCAGAAAAGCTATCAAAGATACTGAAATGTCACTTTCCGATTCTGTGTACATCTAGCTGTGGCATCGAGTTAGTTTTTGTTTTTGTTTGTTTTATGTGGTGAAAATTATATAAAAAGGTTATTTGACAGTTATCAAAAATATATTTGAAAAAATAATTAAAAAATAACAATACGCAGTTTAAGCATAATAATGAACCACTATTGCAGAGTGCATAGAAAAAGCTAGATGGAATTAGATGGCGATGACCTGCGCAAAAATAGCCGTGATGTCGCCTTTTTGGCGCCGCGTATCAGCTCGTTGTCTTCTGCGCTCTGAGCTCTGATCGACGCAGCCCATACGGGATCTGGATGGATTGTTTGCAATTTGATGTTTCAACCATACGCGTGAAAGTCTTCGGCATCAGACGGCTGATCCGATTTTCTTTTGAACAAGATATGGCAAAGTATGGTTTGTGCAAAGCGGATATTTTCAGTCTAGACTTCGTCCAATTTGCCTTTTAACCGAGTTTGGCAAGGAATGGTTCGTTCGAACTGCAAATCGTGTGTCTGGAATTCTTTCAATTGTACTTTTAACTAGAATCCAAAAATCACGGTTTGTGCGAACCGGAGTTTGTGTGTCCGGATTTCTTTCACTATGGCTTTTAACCGATTAGGAAAATCACGGTTTGTGTGAACCGGAATTGGTCTGTCTGGAATTCCTCCAATTTGACTTTGAAGCGGATTAGGAAAATCACGGTTTGTGCGAACCGGAATTCGTCTGTCCGGAATTCCTCCAATTTGACTTTGAACCGGATTAGGAAAATCACGGTTTCAGCGAACCGGAATTCGTCTGTCCGGAATTCCTCCAATTTGACTTTGAACCGGATTAGGAAAATCACGGTTTCAGCGAACCGGAATTTGCCTCTCTCGTATGACTCCGGTTTAATTTTAGTCCGGATTTCACTTTCCGGACTGATTTCAAACCGTTATTTTTGCTAGGGGTGCAAGGTTGTTTCTGGCTTGAGAAAGTATCATTACTATAATTATTATAGTTTGATAGACCAGTGCTGGAAAAATACTTCTTTTCAGATTTCCATCAGAACAATGACTCAGAAGTACCTACACGGTTGTTTTAAAACGTTTAATTATTTTTTAAAGGAAAATATTTTCAATATAAAATTGTGTACCAGGTTTGGAAAATAAAAGAATACAAACAATTGCCACCTGAACACTTTGTCTCCATTAGAGCCACTTTATATATATAAACAGTATAGTTTTGGTTGTAATGCCCTAATGTTTTAAGCTGAACACATTGTTTATATGAAGTCTCCCCATGCTTGGAAAGTGCCAAACTTTTGTTGTCATCACAAAAATAAAAGATTTAAAATAATTACATAGGGGTATATATGTTCTCCAAATGCAGCACATAAAAAAAAAATCTCGGCTGTGCTATTTTATATATATATATATATAATATATATATATATATATATATATATATATATATATATATTTGTACCTCAATGCGTTGTTTTTTTTACATAAGTTTAATTTGGGGTTTTTAAAGTAAAGCGAGTAGAGCGAGGTCACTCGACCAACACGGGAAAGCACGCCGCCAGCGTTTGCCCGCGACAATTAAGGGAAAAAAGAACAAATTGAACAACACAAGACTACGAATTATGTTACCTTTAGCCGATTACTGTCCAGGAATGCAGATATTGTTGTAACTTTTGCTGATATCGCACGCGCGGAACGAGAGTCAGGCAGCATGGCTCGAGTAAGTTTATCACTGCGTGAATCTGAAACCAAAACTGATCGGGGGCATGCCGTGTGGTGTTACTTTAGCCGATTGCTTTCACATCATGTTGCCCTTCGAAGCGCTAGATTAAGAGAGGTGTCTAGCCTGCCAATTTAAATACATAGACCACTTGTATACCAATAATACTTGGAAACACTTTTTGTATTCATCTAGTAAACAGTAGCAGTCACTTGCCTAATCCTTGTCAGAATGTGGTAGGGCATATAAACGATTCGGGTCGGTGGGTTAGCTAGAGTTGAGAGTCGCGGATGCTTCGTGTTGGAGTTGTTTGTGCCTTGTTGTACTGCTGACATCTATGTGCCTGTAGAAGTGTTCCGTATCTTGGTGGTGTGTGTGTGTGAGCTGTTGTATGTGTAGCACGTAGTTGAATTGCACGAGTTCGTTCATAAGTATTTTCTTTTAGTGCCACCTAGTGGTTACTACTACACTTCCTAGGTGCCACAAGCTGCCGCTTGTTTCAATAAGCTAAGTGTCGAGCAGTCCTGTAGCTATTGCTTTACGAACAGCTGGCCTGGCTGGCCTGCGGTTCGCTGGTTTTCCTAAGTCCCTGCTTCTCAGATCGATAACAATCGTAATAATTGTGCCACTCAACCGACTCAGCCACCTAAATGCTCGTTTTGTGTCGAAGAGGTGCGAAGTGCAGGCACAGACGAGCACGAATGAATAACCACGCCGGTAAAGGTAAACCCAAACTAGAAAAGAAAATAGCGGTAGCGTTGGTGCGGAGTTGAACGCCTCTCGTCGGTGACGACGAAGGCGCCCAGCGATTCATCGCCACACACGACAAGCATACGTTGTGTTCTATTAAAGTCAGCATGCCCATTCCTCGTGTAACGATTTCTTTTTTGAGCGTTCACCGCCGGTGGTATAAATAGTCAATCTAGCGAGATGCCGTCGGGGGTGATCGCGGCAATTCCGGCACACACACTGCCGTCCTTACAGGATATAGGTGGGTACCGGTGTCTGGGGACGGATGTTTAGAGTGTCTGAAGGCGCTTAAAACACGTCGAATAGGCGTATGTGCTCTATACGAAGAGCACGGCCGAAAAGCCGGGTTCTTCGTTAGGCCTTACCGGGGAATTTGAGCCTCGCTAACCGGCAGCCATGTTGCTTTAGGGGTGGTCAAATTTGCCTACCTGCTTTTTGACTACGTGTGGGTTTGTCATTTTTACCTTGGGGGTCGTTATATTTGGGACAACTTTTTACCACCCCAAAGGTAGTCACATATGACAACCTTTTTTTCTTAGAGTGTACAAGGCCTCCCAAATCGCGAAAGACTCTGGTTTGAGGCTTGTCGCTGTCGTTCGTTTCTGTCTGTCGCTCTAGTGGGACACGGGCATAAATGACGTTTCACTGGTTTCGCATTAAACTTTCGCAGAGCTCATTTCGTTTGACCGATTGGCCACAACCTGCAATGGTATTAAAAGCAATGTCATTTTATATAAGAAGTTTCTTGTGCAGTGCGAGGAATGTTCCTTACAATAATAATCGTTTAAAGGAGTATGAAACGATTTTTTTACTTTCGCATAAGACTATTTAGAATCACTCTCAAACGTAAAAACGGAATAAACTTGCCTTAACTTTCCTTTCTAGAAAATAACAGTCACCGAAAAAATTGAGGAAATATAAGCATCATTCGTCCCCTCTACTCGGAGCCTGAAAAAGCGGCCCCGTGGACTGGTGCCTATCCTATGCCGCCAACGTTAATCATAGCTACGTGCTGGGGTCGGCAAAGTAAGACACGCGTTCTGAGCTCGAGGCATTGTTAGAGTTCGGCTATTCTCATCACCGCAGTGGTGGGACACAAGCTACTACCCGAGTGTCCGCCGACGCATCGATTGGTACGAGCCAAAGTCGAGTGCTCACGCAGTTCTCATGTCCAATCCATGAGTCGCGTTGTACTGTCGTCCGGCGGGTGGTATCGATCCCACAATTATGTCATCAAGTTTTGCGAAGGCAAGACTAAGAAAACAGTCCCATTTTATCCTGACAATTTTACCGTGACAAAGAAGCTTCTAAATCGGATGCAGCCTGTCCGAGTATACTTGGGCCAGACTAGGACAAGTACGCGACTGTAAAGCTATGAAAATATAACTCGATATCATTTCATGATGCCTTTAACATCACTTGTGAGTCGCATGTTTATTCGGCCGATTGCAAGGAGAGACTAGGCACAGAGGATGTTTTGTTTTATGCAACTTCTTCACTGGACTATATGTAGGTAGTTGCAAATAAATCGTTGGACTGCGGTTTCGTCAATACTTGTATTTTGCATGATAATAATACACGTCGAAAAGGCGAAACAAACTGCCAGCATCCCATTGTGATAGCAGAAAGCCATCGGTAAACTATAAGCAATAAAGCTTGCTGTTGCAACGGGAAGATGGCAAAAATCGCCCTCACTCTTAATGTTTCGACAATGCTAAATGCCTCCTCTAGATTTGATATTTGACCAGTTATGTACAACTGCTAACCTGTTTTTTTTTTTTTTTAACCTGACTCGAGGTGTAGCGATTTTATCAGTGCAGTCGGTACGGTACTAGTACAGATTCGAACCGGCTGGGTTTCTGCGCTGGGTCAACACCTGCTATCTTGGATGAGTTCCACGATGTTATGAAAACGTAACAGGAAAAATACTCAGCTACGGTGTTGAAAATAAAATTTTCTACGGTAAGTCTAAAAACTTGTAGGCATTTGCACACGTAGGTCACTTCTGTGACGAAGCGGTAGGCACGAGAGGAGCGAGCGCGGGGCGAGGGCACTGGGTTAAGACACAGGGCGCGAGGCGCGTAGACGGGACAGTTGAGCCATGGTGGCGGAAGCCGCCGAATACCGAGCTTATGAAATTAAAAAGTCCTCTATCATGACTTGGAGACTTTCCCCGGACACGTGGTGAGCGAAAATGCCAGAATTGGCTCCCAACGTGGGGCTTGCCTCATGTCTCGAGCAGAGTCGGGCAGTGTGACAGTAAGATTTGCCTGCCCTTTCACCGATGGTTGTGGAATGCGCAACCTCTCTGAGAAAAAGGCGCTCATAGAGACGGTTGTGTCTTGTTTAGGTCCACACGCGGCTCCTGGTCAGGGAGAGAGGAACCAAAAACGGTACGAATACTAGGAAGGAGCTAGGTGTCCTTTCGTCAAGCTGTTTACATGTTTTTCATTTAAACACAACTGGCGAAGTCGACCAAACCCCAACTCCAGCAAGAAGGTCGATCAACAACGCCGTTTCTACCGACGCCAGGAAAGCCTGTGATTCTATGGGACGAATGGTACGCAGGTATCGAAACGTACAAGATCGCCCCCGGCTTTTCGGCTATGGACGACGGCAGAAGAACTGCAATTCTACTGAGATCGCTTGGAATGGAGGGTCAACGAACCTACTCCAAACTGCAAGAACATCATCCCTCCGCGCCAGCAGCCGCTCCTGGTACAGCTGCAAGTTCCTCAGGATGCTACCACGACACAGTGCGTTTCCACGGCGCCCGTTTGAGCAGCCGACGATGTCGCGGTGAGGAGATTGCGAAGAGTATTTACACCAGTCATCAACCAAACGACTGAAAGATTTAGTTCACGTTCCTGAGTCCAAATACCCTACGAGACAGTGCAAGTGTAGGTGACGACCCTTCGAGGCCTTGCAACAAAATGTCAATTTGGGTTCTTGACTGGTGAAATGGTTTGTCAACTCATTGAGAAAGCGAAAAATAACGAAGTCCGACACCGCCTACTCCTGGGGGGTGACCTTTTGACAGAAACATTTCTAGCTATTGCATCTTAAGTTGAGCAGGCGATGAAGGAAGCCAAACTCTTCACCGAATAGGTGTTTTCCGGTACTCAGGTGGCAAGAACTAAAGCCAAGAACAAACCAGAACCGGGCACTACATCTAGCCGAAAGTCTTTTGCAAGCTGCTAGAGATCTTGCTCATCGCACCAGATGGTGAATCATCCTATGTGCCCTTCACATAGTCAAGAGTGCAGGAAATGCCACATAACGGAACGATTCCCCACTATTTGCAAACGGAGAGTTTCCCAAGCAAAATCTCTCGTGCGAAGCGTAGAGCAAGTTCCTGTTTTTCCTACTGGCTTCACCAAGCAGTCCATTACCTGCGATATATTTTGGTGCCGTGTTCCAATCACACGTTTTTTCGATACCGGATCATGGCTATCAATTTTTCCCGAAAACGCCTACCTAAGATACTTTCAGTCCTGCAAGTTGCAACCATCGAGAACAGCTCTTACTGATTGCCCTGGACATGACATTCCCATTCTTGGAAAATTTGACTCACCTACGAAAGGAATGTCACGTACACATATCGCGTCGTGGGAACAGGCATGGCAATAATAGGGCTGAATGCCTTACAAGCTCCGGATATGAACCTCGACTTTGGTCCTCCGAATCGGGGGCAAGTGGTGGTCCCCGTTTCCACGTGAAATCTTCCAGAGCTTGTCAAAAACTTCTAACACCTCTTCTCAGAATGTCTAGGCCACGACAAAGGATTCATTCAGAAGGTGAAGACAAAAGCTTCCGTCAGTCTAGTGAAGCAAAAACTGCAAAGACTCCCTTTTGTAGTGCCCGAAAAGGTTACTGATCACTTGACGAAACTGAAATGCTCCGGCGCCACTGAATGCAGTGATAAAACGGAGTGGGTATCCCCCATTACGGTTGCTCAAAAAAGAATGGAGACATCCGGCTCTGCGTGCACTTACGGAAGTGATATGCTGCCGTTCTTCTGGATTCTAATCTGCTTCCAAGCCACGATTAACACTTCCACCAGCTTTCAGTTTGAAAGTTCTTCAGCAGGCTAAATATCTAATAATACTTTATTAATAATAATAATAATACTTTATTTTCCATCCTTTATGATGGTGGGGCCCAAGGAAAAAAGCTGCAGTAAGCAGCTTGACGAGTCCCTGGGCCCCTACAATGGAGAGCAGGAAGCGTGCGGGAAAACAAAAAAAAAGCAACATAATAGCGTGCTAGAGGCAATGATGTAAGAAATGAGGGCACAAAACTAAAACCACCTTTTGTTCACAAAACTAAAAGCACCACATGTTAAGAAAGAAAATGATAACGAACAAGCATATAATAAGCGCAAGTCTCTAAAGGTTAGACTTTCTAGAACAATGTTATTGCTGATAAGGCTGTTTAACAAATGTGGGAGTGTGAAGTTTATCATTTGAGAGCCATAATTTGCTCGCTGCGTGACCATCTTCCATTTCTCTGGTTTACGGGTAGGATACGGAGGAGACGTTTTTCTCAGCGACGCCAGGTTTTCCAAAATACATGTACCTCTTGTTTTTTCACTTTTATAACTTGTAGAAAGCCGATATTGATATAACTTGTGAATAGTGATTATTTGAAAGTTCTTAAATAAATCAGCGGTATGAAAGTCGCGTGACACGTTACATATACCTCTCAATATTTTCTTTTGCAACATAAAAAGTTTTTCAAGATTGGTAAATGTTGATGTTCCCCAAACAAGGTGGCAACACGTTAAGTGGGAAAAAATCATGATTTATAAAGCAATAATTTAACATTTGTTGGTAACACAGATTTGTATCGATTTATAATCCCCACTACTCGAGCTAGCTTTGGGATAAGATAATTTATATGGCTATCCCAAGTCATACCCTCACTAAAAATGACTCCAAGAGTTTTAAAACAACTAACAATTTCAATTGGAGTAGAGCTAAAAGTGAGTACTTTAGACAGCACCACGGGCTTTTTGGACGAAAAATCACAGCTTTCGTTTTATGAATATTGATTTTCAAGGAGTTGCTATCTTCCCAACTTTTTATCTTTGATATGGTCAGATTTGCCATATCGATTAAATCGTCCCAAGTATCGGAAGAAAAAAATACGCTCGTATCATCCGCGTAGATCACGAATTTTGCGTGCTTATTTACGTTAACGATGTCATTAATGTATAAATTAAATAGAAAAGGTCCCAATATGCTTCCCTGTGGGATCCCTGACGTGATGAAACTTAGAGTGGATGAATAACCGTTTACATTTACATACTGCTGGCGATATTCTAGGTAGGACTGTAAAAGTAGCAGAGCTTGTCGGCGGATGCCATACGCTTCAAGCTTTTTAAGTAGAATCACATGACTAAGGCAGTCAAACGCCTTTGTAAAGTCTAGAAAGACCCCTAAAACAAATTTTTTGTTCTCAAACTTTTTCAAAATATACTCTTTTTGATTAAGTAGTGTAGTTTCATTTGAACAGTCCTTCCTGAAACCGAACTGCGATGAAGTTACGAGGTCCGTCTTATTCGAAAAGTCTACTAGACGTTGATAAAGTATCTTCTCCAAAGCTTTAGAGAAAACAGGCAGTATAGAAATAGGCCTATAGTTACGTAACTCGTTTTTGTCACCTTTTTTATATAGAACAGTTACTTTTGCTATTTGCATTCTTTTGGGAAACACACACGTTTCCAAAGACAGATTAAAAATATAACTTAACACTGATGCAATTAAGTCAACTACATACTTGACTGGGCGAATTTGTAAGCCGTCGGCATGACAGCTCCCGCTATTTTTTACGTTTGTAATCACATTAAGAATTTCCGAACTATCAGTTGGTTTAAAAAAATGGAACTACAGTTATGGGGACAAACATGTTTACAAGCATTAGCCACAACAGCGTTAACACCAGCGCTAACACCTATGTCTACAAAATATTCATTGAACACATTGGCCAACTCTCTTTCGGTTAACTTTACACCTCTATGCTGCAATGTTTCGATATTATTGGATGCAGGAGCGCCTTTAACCAGCGAACCTAAATGTTTCCACATTATGTCGGTACGGCCGTTTGCCGACAAAAAAAGCGAAGAATAGAAACTTTTTTTTGCATTCCTCAGCTCCTTGGTTAAATTGTTTCGGAAAGACTTAAACTCCTTAAGGACATCTGGGTCACGCGTTTTGATAAAACGTTTATATAGCGCATCTTTCTTTCGAATTTGTCTAAGCAAACGGGTTGTTACCCATGGTATACGACTTTTGTTGGATACCACTACAGATTTATATAGAAAGTGGCGTTCATATAGCCTAAGAAATTGCTCTAAAAATGTGTTATAGGCATCATCAACTGTTGTTTGCATTAGCACGTTGTCCCAAGCAGCAGCTGCAATGTCCTGTCTAAATGCATCGAAGCAATTTTTGTTTGTTTTGAAAAACCGCAGGTCGGTGTTTCTTAGACTTTCGAGATACATTAAGTTTAACACACAAAAGTATTGGAAGATGGTCACTCAGGTCACAGCTTATCACTCCGCTGCTCAGTCTATCTGTGTGAAAATTAGTTATAAATAAATCTAACGTAGTTTCGGAGCGTAGGGTAATTCTTGTTGGATGGACAATGGTATTAGCACATCCATACGTACTGACTAGGTTGTTCATTTCCCTTTTCGAAGGGCTGTCAGAATACATATCAATATTAAAATCCCCCCCGCAAATGACATTATATTGATTGTCATTTATAAAAACCAAAAAAGTCTCAAAAGCTTCGAAAAATGCTAATAGGTTCCCGTCCGGTGGGCGGTAAAAGACAGCAAAAACAATTTGACCATTACGTAAGCATAACACTTCTACGTCCTTCGTAATAAAGGAATAATCGCTTAGTACGTCACAGTCGATAGCTTTTTCAGACAGAATGCTCCATCCCCCGCCACGCATCGAAATGCGATTTGAAAAATATGTGTCATGTGAAGGTAAACGAAAAATATCAGAGTCATCATTATACCAAGTCTCGGTAATCATTATAATATAAAAATTAACATCGAACTGATCAAACAGCAGTTCAAGATTATTACCGTTGTTCACTGCGGACTGCGCATTTAAATGAAAACACTTTAAATTGAAATTGCCTTCTTTCTCAAGGTAAGATTTTATATCATTCGGAAGCAGTGGAGCTTGATTTTCCATGAAGTGGAAACAGAAACAAGTTAAAAAGTAAGGAATAATTCACATCACCCCTACGAAAGCTTTGACAGGTCACCTTCATTCTTTACGACATATGCTTGTTCACCATCCCGCTTTCGTACCAGAATGCTTCCATTTCGGTGCCATACATAACGAAATTCAGACGTTTTGGCCCAATCTTTAGCCACCCAGAAAAGCGCTCTGTTCTGCTTCGTCATGTTTTCAGCAATAAAAACATCCGGCTTAGTTCCCGACAGCTTTTTTTTTGTTTTGCAGCCACTGGTCTCTGACGGACTGCCTTGCGAAACGGATGATAATAGTGGGCACTTTATCACGTCTCGAGGGTAGTCGGTGTACGGCAACTACCTCGGTCTCTGTCAGGGGTGGAACTTGCAGCCGTGACGCAACGTTGTTGCCCTTTTCCAGCAAGTTTTCGTTTTCAGTCATAGTAACACCATGAAGCTCCAGATTTAATTTTCTAGTTTGCCATTCAAGGTCATTGATTTCATCCCGCAGTCTGTCGACCTCAAGAGCCGGATTCTCATTTTCTACGGTGTCCATCCGTTTACGCAGTTCTTTAATTTCGGTTTCGTGCCGAAATTGTTTTTTTAGGACGGCGTCATACTTATCGCTAACCTCATGGACTTTTTTCTCAATGCTGTCTATCGTCTTTTTAGAGGCGCCAAGCTGTCTAGCTTACGGTTTATGTCCGCAAGCAGGCTTGCAACGTCAAGCTCCGGTTTGGGTTTATTCACTTGGCTCCCCTTGGATTTGCCCGTTTTACAATTGTAACACCGCCAAGCCTTCTTGTAACTGTCTCCCTTTTGATTTGAAAGTCGACACGGACACACCAGAGCAGTCGCCAAGATGGTAAACACACCCACATTTGGAGCAAGACAACGCGTTTTCATCATCATCAAACACTTTGTCACATCTTGAACACAAACCGTCATCGTTGTCCGACATCCTCCAAGACAAAGCGATAACTATACGCACACACACATAAAAGAAAATGCAGCGTTTGGCAGCAGCAGCAACGTCGGCAATACTAAAACGAGGCGCTAGATGGTTAAAAAGTTAAATGAAAGACCAACCTGAAAGTAGCACCGGCAAGAAGTTAGAGTCCGTGTGTCATCCGCGCTGCCGCCGCTGCCAAAGTGACGCTCCGTGTGTCCGATGGGCCCTTTTATCGAACAACCAATTGTGGCGCTGCCATAGCCTCGAAATTCAACTGAAGCAACATGCGTTGTGACGATGGCGAGTCACCGTTGATGACTTGCAACGCTGGCGAAACTGCGGCAGATCCGAAGGCTTGCAGCTTTCCAAAACAGGCTCAGCGTCACAGTAATGTCGATGAAAATGAGGCAGATCCAGAGGCTTGCAGTTTTCCAGGTAAGCTCAGCACACCGCCAGTCGGTGTAACTGAAAGTAGCACCGGCAAGAAGTTAGAGTCCGTGTGTCATCCGCGCTGCCGCCGCTGCCAAAGTGACCTCATCAGTGTAGCACCAGTTGGACCTGATTAAGGAACGTAGGGACCTTACAGCATTCGTGACGGACAAATGTCAATTCAGATTCACCAGGTTATGCTTCCGGCTGGCTTCCGCTCCCTCTGGTTTTTAAGAGATGATAAACTGCATTCTTAGAAGTACTCTGGGTACCATCGTCTACCTTGATGATGTGTTCATCTTCGGGCGCACGAGAAAAAAATATGCCATGTGTCTAAGACACGTTCTTACCCTTCTACAAGTTGCATTAATTAAAATAAACAAAGACAAATGCCTTTTCTCTGTGCTGCAGCTTCAATACCTAGGACATGAACTGACTTCTCAAGGTATTAAGCCATGCCGAGATAACGTCGGTGGAATCACGCAAGCTTCTGACCCCAAAAACGTAACGTCACTGCGATCTTTGCTGGGTCTCCTAACCTACTACCTCAAGTTCATTTCCAACTTTGCAACCATCGAGGAGCCCCTCCATGGATTCATGCGAAAGAAATCCCCTTCCAGTGACAAAAAGAGCAAGAAACGTCACTCACCTCAGTAAAATAACTCATTCGAAACTGAGTTCCACTAACCGTTTTTGATGTGACACTTCCTACCGTGATCACAACGAATGCACCGAGTTACGGGTTTTGCGCAGTTCCGCAACAAGCACACCCAGATGTAATACACATCACATTCCCATTGCCAACACTTTCCATTGCCGAGCGCAACAACTCAGCAGGAGAAAAAGAAGCTTTGGCGAATGTTTTACTATGGGAATACGAGATCGCTGAAACACGCTTGACGGCGGCAGCGGTACTGTCTTCGCATTATCGACGCCGTCAACCGCACTGCATCCCGAGGCATCCCCTTCGCGTGCTCTGCTGGCGAGCGCAGGGGGGGGGGGGGGTGTAGAGAAGCATCGCCAAATAAAACACTGCAGGGGTAGTTTATAGTGCGGCCGTCGTTCTGCCTAATGCAAATGAAGAGTGTGTCCTGTATTCCCCTAGAAAAATATTCGGCTCTGGCATGTCCCCGGGCCTGCGACAGATGACAAGACTTCCTTTTTGGTCAACATTTAACGCTGAAGACGGACCACCAGGCTCTCTTTGCCCTCTTTTTTACGAAAAGAACCGTTGGACAACCGACGGGAATGGCCATATAGCCCAGCGACTTTTAAAATAAGACTACAAAATTCACAATTCGAACAAAATATGAACGCCGTGGCGGAAGTACTTTCTCGTCTGACTGCACCGAATTTCTCCGACCACACCGAAACATGCGAAAATGAAGAAGAATTCACTTGCCTTGTACGTAATGTCTACTCAAAAGACATACAGGAGGTAAAAATAAAATACAACAAGAAACAAATTCGCTTCGAGTGATAGTGTATCAGCACGTGATGCGGACTCATACAACAACGGGTGCTGAGCGCAGTCACCGTACTACAACCTAAGAGAAGAGCTCTCCTTGGTGAACTACGTACTACTTCGGAGGAAGTGGTGGTTCGCCTACTTTACTCCGACGGCGACTGATTGGCTTAGCATACGAGTCCCACCCGGTATTTAAGCTAACCAAGCAGCGTCTACATCAGCGCTTCTGGTGGCAGAGGAGGGCCATTGAAGCAGGAAATTGCATCAAAGACTGTCACTCGTGTAAGACAACTGACCAGACAGCGGTGACAGCAATGCCACCTCTCCAACCAGTGCCGCTTTAACCAAGTGCATGAAAACAGCTGAGAATTGACGCTGTTGGACCAATCTAGACATTATTCAGAATTCAGATTTGCAACTTTTTTGGTGAACTACTACAGTTAGTGGCCGGAGGTCGCCTTCTGTACTCGAGTGACGGCTGAAGTAGTCTACGACTTTCTAGCAACAATCTTCAGTCGAGAATTATACTAGAACGTGATTTTTTGGGTCATGGTCCACAGTTTCTATCCCACACATTCCGAGAGATCCTGAGCTCAAGAAATATCTCTCACCATCGATCTGCTATCTGCAATCAACAGGCAATCGGATAGGTTGAGAAGTTCAAGAGAGTTTTAAAAGGGTACGTCCAGACTGTCATCCAAGAACAAAACAACATTCGTGCAAACCCAACGGAATTTTCGGGTGTTTACAGGAATACATCACATAACGCGACAAAAGGATAAAAATCTCAGCTCAGATGCGCTTCACGGTACACAGTTCAAACTGAAACGAAACCAAAAACAAAATATATGCATATTTTTCATTCAATATAAATGTTTAAAACAAAAAAAATATAACTTTTTCTGGTTGTATAGTCAAGAAACGATAATCAGAACGTATCCCAGAAAGACTAGAAAGAGAGAAATAATGAATATCTTATCGCCACCGACATCACAATGGTCGTACTCGCCGAGCTTTGGCATCTGCGATGTGCTATGATACTTTTAGCGGAAACTCTGGACACTAATCATACCTTTTCGCATAGTATTTGCTGCTACGATACTTTCTAGATACCTCCACCAATATTCCGAATACTAAGTCCTTCGCCAACGCTGGCCATGACCGGCATTGCAGTGGACGCTGCTAACATTAGCTTTACTGGGACGAACCCTCATCAGTTAACTGGGGTAGGCTAGCTCAGCTGTACTCAATGATCGTTAGCTGCCCAATGACAGTTGGCGCAGCCGTGTACTCCGGCCGATCGTGATTGAGTAAAGTCTCATTGTCTTATCACAGTTAATAGCGCTAGTGCAGATAGGGTATCAGAGAGGCCCCAAAGAAGTGTTTCCCCTTACAGATTTCTAGCTAGGAAGTTCAAGTTTAAGTCTAGGTGCCTGGAATCTGATGGAGGTTTTTTGTGATGTTGCCGCATTCAGTATAACAGATCGATGAAGATTTTATGTTTAAGATCTCTGGGAGATCTGAAATAATCCCGAGTCTGGCGGGGGCAAGCAAGAGAGTATATCTTTTTTGGCAAGCAACAGTCCAACATTTTATAGTAAAAGGTTAGAGAAATACATTATTAATGTAGAATTTTTTAAAATAAATATTTTTTTCTCACTCCTTCCATGCTCTCATCGCTCGCAAACGACTTCAATAACAAAATACAATTGGCTTGCCTTTTTTTCCAGTCTATAAAGGGACAATGGGTGATGCTGATATTGCCTTGTAATTTACAGCGCGAAACCATTCGCACTCAAACACGCACACCAGTAAAAAAAAACTCAAACAGCGTTGAATATAAACTCAGTGCTGTATTTCGTCTTCTTCAACAGTGGTTCTTAAAGGGGTTCCACAGACCTGCATGGGTCTGCGAAGCCAGTTTTCGGGTCCGCGAAGCCCTGGCCTGAACGAACCCTCCCCGCCTCCTTATTTGTTATTTTATTTTGTTGTCCCTGGTTAGGTGGCGCATGTTACCACACATTATGAATTATAATGCCCTTGCCATCTATCCATCCATTCATCATTTTACTCGATGCTTCTAACTTCTACTGTCTATAATATTAAAGGATGACATTTTCACATTCCAATCAACTGCCTTATTGTATGTCCCACCTCCCTTGCCCCATCACTTTAGCAGGTCCCCAAGGGGTCTCGGACAAACCCATGCTTTAGATCCACTGTTCTACACTTTGGCAGATCTACCACGCTTTGTTGTTTGCTAACGTAATTTTCGTTCAACTTCACAATTTTCTCTGCCTCAATGAATTCTCGCTAGAGCTATTGAAAGTGCTTGCTGATAACAGTGCAGCTCTTTTAAGTCTGTTGAGCATCCATAGTCCTGGCAATGAATGCATAGATGCCCGAAATTGTGTTTTTGATGTTGTGCTATCTTAAAGAAGCTGCGCAACCATTTCAGTGCTTTGCTTAAATAATTTAGGAGATTTTTCCTTGACCTATCCGAAGTAAAGACTAAAAAACTGCTTTTACTTGTATGTCCTAGTTTTATTTTAAAATTGACAAAGATTGAGGTTTTCGGCACCTCTCAACTCCTTTACCGTCTTCCGAGTCTAATGCGCTGCGACGTGAATGGGGGTCGCGCGGGGTTCCAGTGAAGCTCTCTCTCCAGAGCCATCAGTGAGCAGCGAGAACTCACCCGCTCGCAACCCCATGACCACGTGCTTGCGCAGCGCGATCGGGATGGTGAAAGGAGGAAGGTCTCCTTCGGGTCCGGCCATCCTCGTCCGGCTCTGTTCCCGTTCCCCTCCGGCTTCTGGTGGCTGTTCGCGGTAGCAGATAGAGCTGACGGTTTTGTGGGCCTCGGATAAATGGCGCCTCAAAAACACTGGATAATAAAAGTTTTGCCGAAGATACCGGGTTTCTGGCGCATTTATATTTTTGTTGGAATGACAAGATTTGTTGAAAAATTACCTTGTATCGAGCAGGTATTTGCACAACTTCCTATATTTCTACATGTTCCCCATTGACGTTCAGCTGAGTTGTTCTCATGGCCGCCACTCGCGCTGCAGTTCGGAAAATATTCTAATTTTGCATCACTATTGCGCGGCGGAATCGCGATATTTCGAAGGATGATGTGTTTTATGTCCTTTGTGACAAGATAAAAAATGTCAATGTTAAAAGTAAAAGATGTGAATTCTTTCAACGTTAAAATCGTTGCACCGCTCATTTAAGCGGTTATATACACATATTCCAGTATGTCCTGTGTATGCTGGGTTTTATATTTTTTTGTGCAACCAGTACTCTTATTTTGGTTAAAGTTGACTCTTTTCCATAATCCTATGTGTTTGTTGGGGGCTGAGAAAACTCAAATCTGAATGGTTTGATACGGGATGAAAATACTAGATATCTCATGTGGCAAATATACATAGGACAACCTGGAAGATGTGTAAATGACCTCTTAAAAGAGCATACCAACGTAAAAAAACAAAAATTCTAGAAAACTAGGCATCCATTCCTGCGACAGTGGATGTTCAGGAGACTTGATAAAGGGCACTGTTATCAGCAAGAACTTTCAACAGATAACTCTATAAATTATTCAGGCTGAGAACAATGTGAATCTTTACGAAACATGTGTTTGCAACTCCTCTTTAGAGTTATCCAAGAGGGTTATTGTACCTACCAAAGGATCGAAAATAAAAACAAAAACTGATTTAGATGTGCAAATGTGTAGAAGGAGATAAAATACAACACTTAGCTGATAGTCAACACCTAATCGCTGATTACGTTTTACTGGTTTGCGTGTTTGAGTGTTGATTGTTCTTGTGCGCTGTAAATTACAACTATAAATACCCAACTCGCCCAATCCTCCCTAGTAAAAACTGACATTGTCATTAACTTAAGCAGGATTTTTTTGAATATGTATTTTCCACATATTTCTTTTTGCACCAGGCTTTTTGAAAAAGGCGAAGATACAAAATATAATTAAGATTTTCTTTTTAAAATGTCAAGGCCTGAGTATAACAAATCCGCCATCGTAAGGTCGTCAAAACCTAACTGAAATATGCTGTAGGATGCTTTAGCTCTCTTGGAGAGGAGATCGAACTATAGGGGGGCGTTGTATTCAGCTTGCTTTGCCCAGAGCTAGGTGCTTACCATGTACAAGTAAGGTGGACTTTGTTCATTATTTAACGTAAAAAGTATTGACAATAAATGCACTGACGTTAGCAGGACGCGACAAGCCGGATCTATGTTGAAAGCAGTCGTCAGAGAATGTGAGCTTGACCCACTTCAGCGTTTGTGTTGAGCAGGTGCTGGACAAATGTCCTGTTCATTTTGCAGTGTTCACTCAAACCGGAGTGGCTACAAAATAGCCCCTACTCGAGAGACCGGGAGAACATGCGCCCCGTCCCGACCGATTGTTTGCGAAACGTCGGCTCCTCCCGCCGTGCGCTCTGTCCTTTTTGTTGACCCTATGGATGGATTTCTGGCAATAGCCGCTTGGGGCGTAGTGGTTGAATCCCCACCCCAATAGACCAGTAGTTCTCAAATGGAGCTGCGGTTCTTTGGCGTCACTGAAGGCCTTCTAGGGTCAACAGTTTAATTTTGAAACTTTTACTGTGCAGCACGTGAATGCAATATTTGTCTTTCCCGAAGTGATAATTGAGGAAGGGCAGCCACGTTGACCGTGCTTTTTGCCAAACACCGGTGCACTGTGGAGAAGCAACCCATAGGAGCGAGTTCCATGGGTGTTGCTTCTCCGCAATGCAATGGTGTTCGGAGAGAAGCACGTTCAATAGGGCTACAAGGCCACCATCAATATTTAAAAAAAATGCGAACGTCGTAGTTCATCAAGAAGCAAATATCTATTGTATAATATTCGAGCTACTATTCGAATATTTCCTCAAATCTATTATTTAGGTTTATAAAAAATTGCGAAACTGGCATTGATTAATGTGTGTACATAGTCTGACAACAAAATATTCTAGAAAATAGTATTTATCAAAATATTCTTCCAACATAATGGCCTAAATTAGCCTTCCCAAAAACATTTGTCTGGTTTCTTAGCATTTGTCATGGTTTCATATCTGAAGTGATATTGTGTCCGCCTTCCACCTGTACAACGTGCTGACCATAACTAATTTCAAGTGATGTGCATCAAAGAGCTGGAGGAGATTTAATTTAAGGTGACGTACATAATGGCCAGTGCAGATCTCATTCTTGCATGATTCTGGGTCTACACAATTTACTGTTCAAAATCTGGAAGATTGTTTGCCGTGTAGAGTTATTACAATGGTCATTTTCAAATCATGCTGCCTTCTCTCGATACATTCACAAGGTTAGATATGTAGGTATAATTTGCTTTTCAATTAAAAATTATTTGGCTAAAGAGCACCATTACTTGTGTGATATTTTTTCACGCATTCACATTTCACAAGTACTGACATGGCCTTTCGTATGCACTTGTAGGCCCCATCTGAAGAGACTCTTACTGCTTTTCTGTTGCAGTTCGGTCGTGTTTAATCCATCCCGACACAATTCGTTTCCAGTCAAGATGTATAAATGACTTCCAGAAGGTTCGACCAACATTCATTTCAGGTGAATATTTAATCTGAAATATTACAGTACAGGAGGTGAAGGCCACTCTTTTGGGCACTGAGTACTAGGGCTGATAACCTTACAGTGGAGTTAAAATACATCATATTTCAAATTGAAAGTAACACCTAACTGAAGAAAGTACACTTAACGCTACCTATGGGTTTTTCTTTAAAGAGTTAACATAGTAGTGCGAGGGAGGAGGTAAAGTTTCTTTATCAAAGAGATAAAGAAATGTTTAAGAACAACACTCAAAATGAATTACTGAATAATCCTAACAAGGTGTGGAAGTATAAAAAAAGATGCACTGGAAACGGGAGCGAGGAACGTTACGTTGACAAATGATGCCGGTTTTCACTCCGACCCCGCTGTTGTATGCGAGTTGTTTGCGTCATACTTTTCAAGCGTCTTTACCCATGATACAGAATCTGCAAACTCACGTACACAAACGCTTAACGGTGCTGACTTCGCAAAGACTGATAGCGTCCTCGGCCCTTTCAGCATTGATCATGCAACAGTGGAAAAATGCGTTAGACGTCTGAAACCAAACCTTTCGTCCGGTTTTGATACCATACCGTCATTTATCGTTAAAGGTTGTTCGGATGCTTTTGTACCTGTCTTGACTTACCTTTTTAATTTGTCACTTGAAAATTGCATTTTTCCAGAAAAATGGAAGTCAGCAGTTGTAGTGCCAATTTTCAAATCAGGGAACTCGTCAGATGTTGCAAACTATAGACCTGTGTCATTACTGTCGTCATTTTCAAAGCTTTTTGAGAACGTAGTAGAAATGCATCTTTCTTGTCATTTTAAAGAAATTTTAAACGAATCACAACATGGTTTTATTACGTCTAGGTCCGTAGAAACAAACTTGGCCAACTATTTCAGTTACGTTGGTCCTATTGTCGCCAACCGTGGTCAGGTTGACGCCATTTATTTTGACTTGAGCAAGGCATTTGACCTTGTGGATCATGAACTATTACTTTACAAACTGTCAGAGTATGGAGTGTCTTTGCCATTATGTCTGTGTTTCAAAACATACTTGACTGGGCGCATTAACAGAGTCCGTGTTAGCGGTGAGTTATCGAGATCATACATATGTCCTTCTGGTGTTCCCCAGGGTTCAACTCTGGGACCTTTGCTATTTAATATTTTTGTTAATGACTTTTGTCGTTGTGTAAAACATTCCAAATTGCTCCAGTTTGCCGATGACATTAAGATCTACAGACATATCAAATCGGATGTTGATTGCGATCATTTGCAAAAAGACATATCTGCAATCTCGTTATGGTGTGAGATGCAAAACTTGCGTTTAAATAGGAAAACAACGTTCGTCATTTCTCTATCACGCAAGAAATGTGTTCTCAATTTTTCGTATAAGCTAAATAATGACCCATTACGTCGAGTTGATTGTGTGCGGGATTTGGGCGTCTATGCGGATTCCACCCTCAGTTTTGACGCACATGTGTCAAATTTGGTGAGTTCATGGTTCCGACCTTTAGGTTTGTTTTCGAGAATAACCCGCGATTTCAAAGAGCCCTTGCGTCTTGTTAGGCTTTACACCTCTATTGTGCGTTCAAAACTTGAGTTCGGCTCCGTTGTCTGGAACTGTTTGAGTGTGTCAGGCTCTGAGAGGTTAGAACATGTTCAGAGGAAGCTGTCACGCATTGTGTACGACCGTTATTACGGTCGCCGGATTTCTTTTTGTCACGAGTCAATGTTGCACAGGATGAATTTGCAGACATTGGTAGCTCGGCGAAATTTTCGGAATTATGTATTTTTGCACAAAGCTGTGCATGGAACATTAAGTTGTTCTGAACTTGTGTCTCTACTCTCCTTATCAGTTCCGCGCGTGAGCAGTCGCAACCCCAACACGTTCTATGTACAAAACCTTTGTTCCCTTTCCCCCATGTTGCGTTTTCAAAATATTTTTAATACACTTTGCACGGTGATTGATATTTTTGCAGTGAACGCTCCTTTGAAAATGCCCTAAACATTCAGCTTTATTAGGATAAATGTTGTTGTGTTTCTTTTTTGTACAGTGTTTTTGTGTGAACCAGCATTCAGGCTTCGGCTGTTCCTGGACACAAGAACGAAAGAAAGAATGAAGAATAAAGAATAGTGTGCACCAAACGGGCATATATAAATTTATTTTTCATAGTTCAAGCAACCTTTGCAACAGAATTGCTGTTATTCTGCAAAATAGTGAAATTAACTATTTATAAGAAAGTGATTCGAACACCGCAAAAGAGTTGTCATTTACATTTCAGCAGGGTCGCTACAACACTCGCTAGGTAATGCGTGTAACACTACTCTTAGGAGTTCATCAAAATCTCACAAGACAGTTGAAAATAAATCCCATCAAGAGCGAAATTAATTATTGATATGAGAGAGTCACGTAAACACTTCGCAAGTGATGTGCTTCTTAAAATACAGCTTCATTCCTCTGACTTTCACTTGCAGAGTCCTTGCGACACAACCTGTACGGGTTTATGTTGCTCTTCGAAGTGTCAATTTTACTCCTTCTTTAAAAGGGTAAAAGATACAGTAGACAAGAGTAACAGTACTCTTTCCAGAGTTTCTATAGCTCTATAAAGGAGGGCTTAACGAACACCGCTAATGGATTTGAAGTCATTTTTCCCGAAGGAGTGAAATAAGATCTTGGTTAAAATAGTAACTTTCACCATTCATAAGATTATTTCTAATTACACCCCAGAGAGTCACCAGAACTCTCACTTTGAGCGTATATCCAGCACCACCCGTAGGAGTATAAGGTATTCCTTTCAAAATGTTAACCTTACTCTTCTTCCCGAAGAGTAAAGCCCTCTCTAGACAAGAGTAAGACTCCCTCCGAACAAGGATGACTTCCAGTTACCCTTGAAAAGTGGAAATTTTAAACCGGCTATCCAATTGTAACGCTCACTCTAGCAACATGCGTTGCTAGAGTGAGCGTTACCTGGGACTTGCCAGTTACACTTCAAAACGAGCTACGTTGAACATTTTGTTTTATGGTGGCAGAACAAAAAACACAAAAAAGATGATTTTAAAAGGTTTCAGCACCTTTCTGTTGTATACCAAAACACATAATATAATCAAAGTGATATATATAAAATACCACAAAAAGGCTAGGGATACTCTGAAGTGTTTAACCACATGTACCGAACATTATAGCATTTGTTCTTAATGTCGAGGGAGTCTTTTAAATGTATTTTAAGCCATTCGAGCCTATTGCCGAAGGTTGCCCTTATGTATTTATCTGATTTCAGTAACGGCACTGCGTTACTCTCGGTACTTTCCTTTTTATGCGTAACGCAATTGTTAATTCTTTAAATAAACGACCGCACGCAGTGCTGAGCAAGAAACGCTCGGTCACGGCCAAGATTCGCTTTTATTTTTACTCGGGACGCAAATTTTATCATTTGTCCTGCTTTCTTGTTCTCGAAAGTGCTTTTTTAATCTCACCCCAAACGCGCGACGCTAGAACCTTCTGGTCTGAATATTCGAGATTGTGACGCACACTAGATAAGGAACTGCGCGGCACCTTGTCGAGTCAGTCTCGCTCTCGCTTGCTGTTACTCCGCTAATCGCCACCCGCTTTCATGCAGTCTCGACGCTCGTTCTTTATTTTGTTTTCTGGTGCAAGTTCACCGGTTAAAACATTATCAATGTGAAAAGAATTAACTGTCCCATGGAGCGAAGCCGGCGGCGTCTGGGGCCGTTGTCTGTAGCATTAAAAAACGGCACCTAAATGCCCATTGGCTGAGCGAAACGGCATTTAAAGTCCCATTGGCTGCGACGCGTCATATCAGATTTATCGTCACGGAAGTCGTAGAGGTGGCACGCGCGCCGCGCCTGCGCAGTGGGGAAGCGTGATGTCACCGCCGGAGCACCGTCTGAAAAACGAAGACGTGGCGGGCTGCTTGTAGGAATGCACTGCGTGTAGGAATGATTTCGCATTCCTACACGTAAGCAGCTAGTTTGAATTGTCTCAGTTTACACTTGTCAAGACCTTTTCCATCCGTAACAATATTAGAATGTAACCTCTGACACTCAAATTATTGCGGACGTGGAGCGATTTCCCTGACAAATACACTTTTTTTTAATCAGCGGTTGCGTACACTAAGTAGTGTCTAGAGTTATCGGGCAACAGGCATTTTTTTAAATGATGTTTATAGCTCAAGATATCTAAAGTGTTTGTACCATTTTATTTTGCCGCGCGAAGCCTGAACCGTATTGCGCAGGTTTTATTCCTCGTAGGCAGGAAGGCTTACACTAGAGAGTTCAGTTAGGCGCTTGAACAGAAGGACGATGCGTGTAATTTCCGCTTTCTCGTTCTCGTGAGTCTGCTTTGAAAACAATATTTCCCAGTTGAGGCGCGATAAACTAGGATATTTTAGAGCCGCAAAGGCGCACAAAGACAAACCCAGAAGACCCATGGCGAAAATTAGCGCCCTTATAATCCGCAGCAAAATGGTTTTGGCTCGCGTTTATAAATCATGTTCCCAGACGTTCTAGCGTCAGAACAAAACCCGAGCATTTTCTACGAAACGGACGCTATTCGCACAAAATATTTGTTTTACAACCTCATGACTTCGGAATTCAGTTCACAGCGATGGAGAATCTCTCTACAGTTCAGCGTGAGGACTTGCACAGTTTATAAGTTTGAATAATGATCAAAATAAGCTATTATACACATAGCGATTTGCCTTATCTCTTAATATTCATACGGTGCGGTCTCGACTGCGGAACACCTGTAGAAATGAGCTGTGAATAAAAGCCGAAGACTTGTTCCCCAACGAGTGAAAATTTCTCGTGGTCAGTGTGGATATTTTGTTTAGATAGTTTACCAACATTACCTGAGAGAAATACAATATTGTATTTTATTTCTAATAAAATACAATATTGTATTTTATTAGAAAAAAATAAAATGCGGACGGAGAACTGAAGGCTTAGCAAAGTTTTTATAAAAGCAAAATTTCCGACGTTTCGGGACCAACTTGGTTCCTTTGTCACGGGTGACTGCGAGGTAGACGGAGTGGACCGTCTCTTGTGCAGGCAGGCTAAGTCCGAATTTCACCACAATGTGGCGAAGTCCCAAGACGTACACGCTTGGAAGAGTTTCCGACGACCTGTTGATATCTTCTTTTTTGTTGTCTGGATGTATGATGATTCTAGATGCCGATGTTTCCGCAGTATTCCTCTGTGTCAAGGATACCGCATTTGTCCAATGACACGCAGTTACCTGGTTCCGCTGCGTGTTCGGCGAGGGCACTTGCTTGGACGACGCGAGCCAACCGTCACAGCTGCTTTCAGGGAGAATGGTTAGATTAGTCGTTGTATCTACCGCATTAACGGTCTTGGCGTCGTCGAGGTGGACGTCATCAACACCGGCGACCAAATACAGTTCTGCAGTTCCTCCAAACCACGCGCATTAGCGAGTCTTGAGTGAAAATGCGTGAAGGAAACAAATTCGGTGCTGGCATGTGCGGTGATATAGAGAGGTAGCTCAGACGACCGAGGAAAAAATTACTGCAGCCTAACGTGATCTGCTTTTGATTTACTATCAACTTTTTGTTGTGACACGACAGTAGCACATAAGCATCATGCTCAACATCATTTACAAAATTTACAATTCAGTGGACCTGTTTTTCGGAACTTGCCATTGACTGAGTGCCCTCTGATATTTTCAGGAATTGACCCTCTAGACCCTCTACGAAGGCTGATCTAAAGCAGAAATACGGCGCTTTCTTGTAAGGTCCTCACGTAGTCTTGCCATGTCTCACTGCCTCGAAATTCAACAGCGCCAAGACCCCTCCTTGTCTCAGATTAGTTCGACTGCAGTAGAGAATCTTTTTATAAAATTCACGCATGTTTTCACTTGCTCGATTTTGTAGTGTTTAGGCGTGACGAAATGAACCTGGTGTTTACGAAGTCGAGCTAATTTACCGGGAATGCAATTTTCGCCTAGACATGTCTAGACATGTCAAGAACCGAAGGCTGGCACTTCGGTTCTAGACATAGCTTGCCACCAGGAATTCTGGGACATTGAATATAAAGTGGAAGAAAAGTCCGAGGACACATAAGCACTTCTTATGAGATGTGAATGCAAAAGCATGCCGCCAGCGACGTATTGCTTCCGCTTCGCGTTGCCGAATGTCTCGTCCTCCTGCCACCTGAGACGCTTTCAATCGCGATCCGCTTGCACCTCACGGTTTTGAAAGACTCTGTTCTGCCTCCTAGCGCGTTTCGCCGCTGGTCGTTCCGCCCACCGTGCATTCGGAGACTTGTGGACAACGATGGTGAATTTCGCTGCCTGCCTCCTTGCTTGTTGCGCTGCGTTATTCTTCTTCCTTAGTTGGTCTGCGGTGTACTTGCGTGGACGGGTAGGTTTCGCTACTGCCCAGGTTGCGGCCGCCGACGATGCAGATGCTGGAGGTGCCGCCATGTTCGGCGGCGTCGAAGGGAGCAGAAGCGTCCGAGAGCGCGCTGACGTGTTCCTTTTACCGGATGGATGGATGGATGAATAAGGCTGAGCCCTTTGGATCGGGCGGTAGCTTACGCCACCTAGCCATTTCGTCTTACCGGCGCGGGGCCCGCAACGCCATGGGGTGGCGTTTCTTGAAACTATGACGCGCGCCAGCCAATCGGAGCCTATGCATCAGATAGCTGCTACAGACGACATGCTTAGCTCCATTGGGACAGGGGAATTCAGGTGCCGCTTGGAGTGGCTTCAAAAGCTGATAACGCTGGTTCGCTTCACGGCACAGTTAAGACTTTCGCATTATTAACGAGTGATCTCTTTTCTGACAGCGGAGGTAACTTCTGAGTTGAAAAGCATTTATATATTGGTCCCTCTCTCGATGCGTTTCCGCAACTGTCAACTTTTTTTTTTTACATTAATTGTCTGAACGCTGTTCTACGATATCTCTAGTTTTACGCATGTCAAATATAATAGTTTTTGTTTTCTAATTTATTTTAAATAGCTACATTGGATATGATATGGAGCGATGTAAAATTTTATTTTAGTTGTCTTCTCTCTTCAGCATGACCTCTCAGTGGAATACTTTAAAATCTGTGTATTTGTTGTGGTTTTTATTGAATTCCCCCTAAATTTATTGAAATCTTTTTTCTTCAACTTCAACTGGCCAAGATGTTAGGAATGTTACGCCAATCTGATGTTGATTTTTTTTTTGTTTTAAAATTAATCGAAAATCGTGTAATTGAAGCGTTACTGTGCTGATACGTGTTGTAAATTTGTTGTGATTGGCACAGACATTACAAAAATCGGTATACCATGCGTTTTAGGGAATCAGAAGAAATATTGCCAAAATAATATATTTACTAACAAGAAAACATATCCAAGATTTTAATATGTATTAGCTCAATAATAAGGAGTGAAGTAACTATGTGCGAAAATAAAGAAAAATATGTTTTGTATAAGCTGACCTGTGTCGTCCTCACGCTGAAGAACACCGCTAAAAAAAAGCAAGGATCTGTGTCTTTATATGGGCGCAGCTGCCTCGATTGCAATTTTATTGCTTTTACGCTCCCTTTGGTCTGCGGGAACATCGAGAACTTAGCATTTATATATTTCTACAGCAATCAAGGCTGCATATAAATATACCTTTTTTGCATAGCGGAACGCAGCTGCTGACCTTAGACTGTTTACAATAAAAGATTTTTTCCCGTGTGTCCGTCAGAACCTCTGTGTCTGTGTTTATGTTACTATATGGGCGTGTGTGATTGCATGGGTGTGTGTGTGTGTGTGTGTTGGTGTGTGTGTGTGTGTGGCTTCATATTTTGTGTGTGTGCCTTTGTTTTTGTGATCGTGCGTGTGAGCGTCTGCACGCACGTGGGCGTAAGCCTGTGTGTGTACACTTCCATCAGTCAGCATATTGCCGCGAGCGCAGCTAACTAAGTAGGCAGCGCGCTCGTGGCCTAACGGTTATCGCGCGTGCCCTCCACGCAGAAAGCCCAGGGTTCGAACCCTGGCAGCGCCGCACCTTTTATTTATTCTTCCCATTTAGATTTCTAGTAATTTCGAGAACCGTGTTGCTCGTTCTAGGTTAGAATGTTCTGCGCGCCGAATGTTCCGGGCCGAATGTTCCAGAAGCCCACGCGTGCACAAAAGGGGCTCCGCGTAACCAACCGGACTCAGTCTCGCCCCAGCGTTCGACTCTGCGCTTACGCCGACTTCGACGCCCGCGACGCTCTATTGTTATCTTCTGTTTCCTTCTTCATTTTTGGGCACAAGTTCGCCCCATTAAACGTTTAGTTTCGTCAGTTATTCGCCGCCTCATCACTTGTCCTCCGTGACATTTTGGTGGAGGTGCGGGGTACCATCCTATGCCCCTAAAGCGTACCCCTACGAAGACACACCGCCCGAGTGAGGTGCTCAGCCCCAGAAGACTACCCTTCGCCGAAGACGCCGAAGCCCGGAGGAGCCGTAGGACCAGAGGTCAGTCCCCCGAATTGGGTCTCTTGCCCGAGAACCGGAGGAAGAAAATACCGACCATGTCCACCGCACCCGTCGTCATCATGCCCGTCACTCCCCGGACTCCGACGCCCTTTCACGGCGAAGCCCACGAGGATGTGGAAGACTGGATCGACCAGTACGAACGCGTTGCCCGCCACAATGGCTGGACAGATGAGCAACGCCTGCACAACGTGTATTTTTCACTTGAGGGGACCGCCAAGCACTGGTTCGAAAATCGCGAATCCTCTTTGGCATCGTGGGACATGTTCAAGAGCCAGCTGAAGGGCACCTTTATAAACCACAACCGCCGAGAGAGCTGAGGATCTACTGCGAATGAGAACCCAGGGCCCCAACGAGACCATCACCGGCTTCGTGGAAGACGTTCTGCGCCTGTGCTCCCGCGCCGACCCTCGGGCCACAGATGAAAAGAAGCTGCGAATCCTCATGCGGGGCGTCAGAGACGACATCTTTGGCGGCCTGGTCCGTAGCCCTCCGACAACAGTCCAAGATTTTGTCATCGAGGCAACAAACATCGAGCGTGCCCTACAAGCCCGATCCAGTCACTTTCAGCGACTACCCGGCCTCGCTGCCCTCCGGCCGTCTAGCGGCGACCTTGGCTCCAGCATCCCAGGCATTCGCGAGATCATTCGCGACGTCGTCCGGGAGGAGCTGCGAAAGCTGCTTCCCGCCGCTGACCAACCAGCTTCGCTCTCCATCGCTGAGGTCGTGCGGGAAGAGGTGCAGAGAGCCATTTAACCAGAGGCTCTCATCAGCGCAGCAGTCCCCGAAGAACCCGCGCTAACTTACGCCGCAGTGGCGCGACGGCCACCGCCTCCTCCTCGCGCCTATGTCGCGCAGCCCCGACGTTAGTCTCCTGCGCCGCAGCACGACCGACGCCGCGACGACCAGCTCCAGTACGCCAGCCAGGAGCCCCGTGCACCACGGAAGACCGATGTGTGGCGAACGCCCGACCGACGCCCTCTGTGCCTCCACTGCGGGGAAGCAGACCACACCTACCGCCGATGCCCATACCGTCGACTCGGGCTGCGCGGGTTCCACCCGAACGACCCGCGACCCCGTTATGGTGAACGCCCTCGGGAAATCGACGATTACCTGCGACGACCTCAGTCCCCCGAGCCTGCGTCCCGCCGAGAGTTCCGGTCGCCTTCGCCACGACGTCCAGCTTCGCCGATGCACCGACCCCGACGTGAAAGCCTGTCGCCCCTCGCTCCACGCCGGGGAAACTAGGCGCGGCAACCCCTGGAGGTGGAGTTGCCGAAGACGACCGACGCCAAGATCCTCCAAGATCGTCGGAGCACTCCCACTCAAACGCCGCAACGCCCCGAAACGACGTTTCTGCAAGAGTGTCGAATAACCTCAACGTAAGCATCGACGGCCACGACGCGACAGCACTCGTCGACACCGGAGCAGACTACTCCGTTTTGAGTGGGAGACTCTCTCGCCGCCTTCGGAAGGTTACGACGTCGTTGGGACGGACCGCAGATACGAACCGCCGGCGGACATCTCATCACACCTGTCGGCAGGTGCACTGCGCGCGTTGAGATCCACGGCGAAACCTGCCCTGTGAAGTTCGTCATTCTGCAATACTGTTCGAGGGACGTCATTCTCGGAATGGACTTCTTGTGCGAATACGGCGCCATCATCGACCTTGCGGAGAACAAGCTGACGCTTCGGAAGCCTGTCCCATCGGCAGAAAATCCCAAAGCAACGTTAGCTACAGTCCGAGTCCTTGCCAGCCATGTAAACCTGCCGCCGCTGTCGAGTGTCTTTGTACCCGTCGGGACCGAAGAAGCCACCTGCGGTGTAGCACTGTTGGAAGGAAGCGTCCAACTTCTCGTTGGACGAGGGATTGGCATTGCGAGAGGCGTAATCGAGATCCAGGACGGGTGTACCGTAGCCCTTGTCACCAACTTCCGGCAAGAGTCGCAGCACCTTACAAAGGGTACAGCTGTGGGCTTCGTCGAGGAAATTCCGGACTCAGCCGCTATCGCCGTGATCTCAGAAGACGCTTCTCCGGCGCAGCACCAGAGAACCACGCCGTCAGAGCTCGACATCGACCCGTCCCTCCCAGCCCCACAACGACGGCAACTCAGTGACCTTCTCGCCGAGTTCAGTGAGTGCTTCTCCACGTCGTCGAAGGTGCGCCAAACGACGGTTGCGAAACATCGAATAATCACTGATGACGACGCTCTCCCTGTGCATCGGCCACCGTACCGAGTCTCCGTGAATGAAAGGGAAGTTATCCAGAAGAAAGTTCAGGAAATGCTTGATGACGACATTGTCCAGCCCTCGAACAGTCCGTGGGCTTCCCCAGTAGTCCTAGTGAAGAAAAAAGACGGAACCCTGAGGTTCTGCGTGAACTACCGCCGGCTGAATGCAGTCACAAAGAAGGACTCTATCCGCTGCCCCGCATCGACGACACCCTGGACCGGCTGCGCCATGCCCGATACTTTTCGTCGATGGACTTGAAGAGCGGGTACTGGCAGATTGAGGTCGACGAAGGAGATCGTGAGAAGACGGCCTTCGTCACACCGGACGGACTGTATGAATTTAAAGTGATGCCGTTCGGGCTGTGCACAGCGCCGGCAACCTTCCAGCGTGTTATGGACACCGTCCTTTCCGGCTTGAAATGGCAGAGCTGTCTCATCTACCTCGACGACGCTGTCGTGTTCGCAACCGAATTCGACGAGCACCTCAGACGACTGCGAGCCGAGCTACGGGCCTTCAAATCTGCTGGGCTGACACTCAAGCCTTCGAAGTGCCGGTTCGCCTATGGAGAGCTGAAATTCTTGGGCCACGTCGTGAGTGCTCAGGGTGTAAGCCCTGATCCTGCCAAGACGTCCGCTGTCGCAGAATTCCCCAAGCCATCGGACAAGAAGGCCGTCCGTAGATTCCTTGGGCTGTGCGCCTACTACAGACGTTTCGTGCGTGACTTTGCACAGATTTCTTCACCGCTGACGAATCTGACGAAGGACGACGTGCAGTTCCAGTGGGGAGAAGAGCAAGAACAAGCGTTCGACGAACTCAAACGAAGGCTGCAGTCGCCCCCTATCCTCGGACATTCTGATCAGTCGGCGGAGACAGAAATACACACGGACGCCAGCAATACCGGTCTCGGTGCGGTGCTCGTTCAGCGACAAGAAGGGGCAGAGAGAGTAATTGCTTACGCAAGCCGGGCGCTGTCTAAGGCAGAACAAAATTATTCAACGACCGACAAAGAATGCCTTGCTGTCATCTGGGCGATAACCAAGTTCCGTCCGTACTTGTACGGTATCCCGTTCCGCGTGGTCACAGACCACCACGCCCTCTGCTGGCTCGCAAACCTCAAGGACCCGTCAGGACGCCTTGCTTGCTGGAGTCTGCGACTGCAAGAATTCGACGTAACCATTGTGCACAAGTCTGGCCGCAAGCATAATGACGCCGACTGCTTGTCTAGGGCCCCAGTCGAATCTCCACCTGACAGCACCGACGACGACGATGACGCTCGTTTTCTCGGAGCAGTTACAGATACCGACATGGGAGCACTTCAACGAGACGACCCGGAGCTTCGCGCCGTGATTGACCACCTCGAAGGTCAAGGAAGTTCCGTTCCGCAAGTCCTGGCCCGAGACTTGTCAAGCTTCGTTCTGCGGGGAAGTGTGCTCTTCAAGAAGAACTTCGGAACCAGCAACCCTGCCTGGCAGCTGGTTGTGCCTTCCAGCCTGCGAGAAGAAATCTTTCAAGCGTGCCACGACGACCCGACGGCTGGACACCTTGGCTACAGCAGGACGCTCGCCCGGATTCGTGACAAGTACTACTGGCCAAGACTCCCGAAAACCGTCCATCTGTACACACGGTCGTGCCATGAGTGCCAACGACGTAAGAAGCCCCCGACAAAGCCAGCAGGACTCTTGCAGCCGATATCTGCCCCGACTACGCCCTTCCAGCAGGTCGGAATGGATTTGCTCTGGCCCTTCCCAACATCGACGCAAGGGAACCTGTGGATTATCGTCGCGACCGATTATCTTACACGATACGCCGAGACGAAAGCTCTTCCATCAGGAACAGCGGTGGAAGTCGCCAAGTTTTTCGTCGAGTCCATTCTCTATCGACACGGCGCACCTGAAGTGCTGATCACAGATCGAGGGTCATCTTTCCTGGCACAGCTGACTCAAGAGGTACTTCGGCTCAGTCACACCAGCCATCGACGAACCACCGCTTATAACCCGCAGACCAACGGGCTAACAGAGCGGCTCAATAAGACCATCGCCGACATGATCTCCATGTACGTCGACGTGGAGCATAAGACGTGGGACGAGGTGTTGCCGTACGTTACATTTGCGTACAACACAGCGGTACAAGAAACCACAGGAATGACGCCGTTCCAACTGGTGTATGGCCGGACGGTTACGACAATGCTGGACGCCATGCTGCCTCACGTGCTAACCGACGATGGCAACGACGACGCTCAACTGATCTCTCAACGCGCGGAGGAAGCTCGTCAACTGGCAAGAATCAAGATTCAAAACCAACAGCGAGTCGACGCACGCCGGTATAACCTTCGTCGCAGGGACGTCCATTTCCAACCCGGGGACCGGGTATGGGTGTGGACACCGATTCGGCGCCACGGTCTCAGCGAGAAGCTTCTCAAGCGCTATTTCGGACCGTACAAAATCATCCGACGCCTCGGCGATCTGAACTACGAAGTTCTACCCGACGGAACGCGCCCATCTGCAACACGCCAGCCACGACCCGAGGTGGTGCACGTAGTCCGGCTCAAGCCGTATTACGAACGATAGAACCTTGTACTCCCGTCAAAGAGTGAACTGGGAACTGTGAAGTGTGGCTCGCGACTCTGCTATCTTTTTGTTGTGTATTGGTGTTTTACCTTTGTGGTGCATCGGGACGATGCACTTTTTTTAAAGGAGGGAATAATGCCGCGAGCGCAGCTAACTAAGTAGGCAGCGCGCTCGTGGCCTAACGGTTATTGCGCGTGCCTTCCACGCAGAAAGCCCAGGGTTCGAACCCTGGCAGCGCCGCACCTTTTATTTATTCTTCCAATTTAATTTCTAGTAATTTCGAGAACCGTGTTGCTCGTTCTAGGTTAGAATGTTCTGCGCGCCGAATGTTCGAGGCCGAATGTTCCAGAAGCCCACGCGTGCACAAAAGGGGCTCCGCGTAACCAACCGGACTCAGTCTCGCCCCAGCGTTCGACTCTGCGCTTACGCCGACTTCGGCGCCCGCGACGCTCTATTGTTATCTTTTGTTTCCTTCTTCATTTTTGGGCACAAGTTCGCCCCATTAAACGTTTAGTTTCGTCAGTTATTCGCCGCCTCATTACTTGTCCTCCGTGACAATATTATACTGTATATGTCTGGCGTGTATATCTGCCCTTTCTTTCGTGTTTTTGTGTATTTTGGTATGTGGGTGTTCGTGGATAAAACTTTTGAGATGATAAATCCAGTCATCGCTATATTTGAGCTACCGACATACGTTATATATTTTCTTATGTGTCTCTCTGACCTATACAACAGCGATTAACGAAAGTGTGATAGAGTTAAATATATGTTAGGCCTCTCTTAGACAGCAGTGATTCATTTGCAGAGTAATTTGTGAAAGCGAGATGTATGACACTTATTTTTTTATTAAAGTGTGACAAAATATTTCTTATCGTAAAATATATCCTTCGACTTAGCCCAGGTGCGTACTACTGTGGGGTGTATTCCGAATGCCAATAATTCCTTATTTTGTTCAAATTATTCATTTCTAAATGTGGGCTGAAGCGCGATCAACGCTGTTGCAATGGCGGAAAAAACTGCGTAGTAGCATCGATTCAAGTCCGACAATTCCGTGCCATAAAAATGTTAGAATTTGTAAACTTAAACGTAATTCAAACTATTTTTATAATTAAATAGTAAATAATAAGTGAGATGGACATAATAATCCAATGTATAAGTTTGTAAATATGCAGAATATTTTTCCACTATACTTAGCGCAAGGTCAACCGGTGGCGTCATCAGCATATCGCGTATCAGTAATAGTCACTGTAAACAGTTACTAATATTGAACCCTGAGTAATCGGCACTCCAAGAGGTCACCTAGATATGGTGGATCACATGAGCACGTGATCACGTAACTATAGTTAAAGAAATTGTGCAATCTATACTGAATAACTTGGACGATATGGCAATTTGGTTTATCGTTAAAAGTACAGAGAGCGCAACGACACGGGCACAGTAAAAGATGGCAGAAAAACACCAACTGGAGTTTGTCCGTCCTTTTATAATTTGTGCGCCGCGTTGCTCTCTTTCTACTTTTATTCCACCGTGATTACGTGATCACGTAGCTTTGTGTGACCCTTCCTGACATTGGGGCGACAAATTTCGCGGAAATGCGAGTACAACACTCCTGTAACAACTCCAATGCATGCTCCTTAATTTCTGTAGAGGTAAAGGATCGGACTACACTGCAAAAACGTCCCGTAAAAAAACAGAGTTTCTCATTAAAAGCTACGGACAAGCATCCGTGATCTTAAATACGACTGACTTGTCTGTTAATCTAAAGTTGCGATTGTTTAAACAACAACAAAAATTGTTTTCGACAAGCTGAAAATTATTTTATTTGGTATAGACTAATAGACAACGGTTCTCATACTTAAAACAATCCTTTATTGCAATGTCAAACAATAAAAACTCGTGATCAACGTCCAGAAACGAGGTGGCGCTAGTTAACGCTTAATTGAAAAGGCACGAGGCTAGATTCTTATCTCGTATAATCACACTGCAGCTATCTCTTCATCTACCCATCTCCTCTCGCTCGTTTGCTGGTTTTGCTGCCTCGCTTGGCCTCGCTCGTTGTTGTCAAAATGCTTCGTGGTTCCCGACGTTTTTTCTTGTTCTACGTTAAACTACCTTGTTTCACCGGATGGTATACGGGCTTTCCTTGTTGTTATCAAAACAGTGAGTTTGTTCTGCCCTTTTATGAACATTGATTGGGGACTGTCATTTATAAGTTCGTATTTGTTACGCTTATTTCGTCAAAAGAAACGAAACCGCGAAATTGTGCCGCTTTAAACTTTCGCGGTCAATGAATGTCGCCGCTATCTCAGTTAATGTTCGTGTTTGACGTTGTCCTCACAGCTCAAAGCTGAAGTCGGGTGCTCGTTTTAACCTTGTGTCATGTCACGAGCTCGCTGATACGCGCGGTTCGTCGTTCGTAGCAATCGGGAGGCTATTCTCGCGTGCTGGCTGGCAAGTGTTGAAATGACAACCCATTGCCTGAGTGCGCGTTTCAAGTTCCGCATCGTTGCTCGCGCGATCTGTAGCCTTCTCATTTCACCGAGCCGTGCTGAAATTGTGTGTTCGTATCTTCGCGTTTCGATCTGGATGGCTATCGCAAGGTACGCGGTCGTGTATCACGGATTCCTATCGTTTCGTGGAATTAAGTTTCGTGAACAACTTTTTATGGACGCACATTTCGTCGACACGAATGTTTCATCGACACTCGTTACGCGAATTTCACGCTGCAGGGAAGTTGCATTTGACCCCCCTGCCCCCGCCTGCGTTCACGCCGCTTCGCGTCGACAGTCTGCGGCTGCTTATTACAAAAAATTTACACCACTTTACCGACCCATACACGCCGCTTCGCGGCGACAGTCTCATGCAGCTTATTACAAAAAAAAACTAATCTTAGCTGTCGATGAAATGATTTCTCGATGGAACATCGCGTGTCTATGAAACGTCATTCTATGAACTGATTGCACCGGTGTATCACCACTGCATGATGCACGTTGACTGGTTAGCGTTCGTGATGTAGCCGATTATTTTCTCATTTACATAATGCACCAGTGTCACCGTACACTGGTTGCCCCAACCGCTTGGTCTAGGACCATATATTGATATCAATTTTTATGCTCGAAATATTCTATGTGTATAATAAAGCAACATACCTCCGCTCCATACTCGCACGGCGCAACTCAGGAGGGCACGTAATGCTGCCGTTCCACGGAGTATAAGGCTGTATGCAGTCATCTTTGCTCCTCAGTCGGACTGTTTGTAAGGAGCAAGGCCACCGTCCCTGACGATACATATTGTCTGGAATACAAGCGCATTTGTTTTTCAGGAGGTGTCTTGAACGACAATTCCTTCCTTGTCAGTGAGCATCAGCCAAAATTTGAGAGGCCTATGCCATTCTTGGAGGCGGTATGTCTCCCGGTGGGAGCTTTTTACGCGTTGAATTCACCTAAAGAAAGAATGTCTCGGCCACGTTCAAGCTTATTCAACGGTGAGAAAACCTTAAAATGCCTCAAGTCCACAGGATATGTAGTAAAATGACGTACTCCATATCATCCTTTCATTTATCGTGCTGTAATACCCTTTATCACAACTCGCACAAACATTTGAGCTGTATTAATTTTGCAAATAATTACGATGATGCATTTTTATCACGAATTTATGACGTGTGAACACTGGTTATCATTAGCTTGTAACTCTCAAGGCAGGGAAACATGGTTATCTTTCTTACTTGAATACCAGCTGAACGAATCTTATCTTGAATAGAATGTGTGCTTGTTCCGCAGTCTTTCAGGTTTAACATGTTGATCGCTGTACCGTACTCTGGCCTGATGGTAGAAAAAAAGACTTTTACTTCACCAGTCTGAGTATGCATGAAGCAGGCATGGCATTGATGTTAGATGATGCAATATATCCTTCCAGACAAATTTTCCAAATCAACCTAGAGAAGGGGTTGAAGAGAAAGGGAGCAGTGAAATGGGCGACGGTCCATCGCAAGATTTTAAGAGCTGCTGAAGTGCTTCAAATGAAATCTCTAAAAAAATCCCTTGAATCCAGATTTTTTATGGTAAGTGCAAATTAGAGTTCCTACAGGCCTAGCATGCCTCTAAGAGAAAGACAACTCTAATGTGGCTCATGCCAACCTTTTGAGAAGTGTAACAAAGGGCTTTGTGAATATTCAAAACTTTTTGAATGTCGAAGTGAATTATGTCATAGTTGGCTTATACTTGGATCGAGTAGGACCATTCGGCTTTTTACAAATTTTCAATCTTTGAGAATGCTGCAGAACACACCAGTATAAAAAAAGCAACAGAAACGACTCACAAAAGCCCACACGGAAGTCAAGAAACTGTATGGAAATATAACTTATTTATTAAAGGAGAGGCCAGGCTCTTTAAATCGACCGCAAAATTCTGTTTTTTAACCTTTTCGCGCTACGACTTTGTGCACCGTTGCCCACAGATGGTGCTTTTTTTTTTCTTTTTGTAAAATTTACAAAGAACTAGCTTTCCCGAGGAAAAAATAGAGAAAGAGAAAGGCTTAGCTTCTATGGAAACGCAGCGACGCCACCGGTCTTCAAACAACACGGCGCCATTTCGCACGGGAGACAAGAGATGGCGCAAGCGGTCGCAACGCCAACGGCCGCAAACGAACGAGCATACAGCGCCGAGAGTCGGCGCCATTCGCAGACAAACTTTTCGACTCAAAAGCGGCGCGCGTTCCGCAGCGGCGACAGTCGCAGAACCAATAACAGGCGCGGTAACAACAAGGAACTGCAAAGCAGACGACATAAGAACCCCGAAAAAAAGTCAAAATATCCCGACAAACTATTTTTCTAATCGATTATGTGTCCATTCAATAAGTTTTATTAGTAAGAATGATAAAATAATGCATTGGCAACTGAAATCAGAAAAGCTCGCGCCGCGTTTGAGGCGAAAAGATTGTCTGCTAAAGACGCCGGCTTTCGGCGCCGTATGCCCGTTCGTTGGCGGCCGTTGGAGTCGCGACCGCTTTCGCCATCTCTTGTTTCCCGTGCGAAACGGCGCCATGTTTTTTGAAGACAGTTGGCGTCGCTGCGTTTCCATAGGAACTAAGCTTTTTTCTTTCTTTACTTTTTCCTCAGGTAAGTTCGCTCTTTGCAAATTTTGCAAAAAAAAAGAAATGCACCGTCTGTGGGCAATGCTGCACAAAGTCGTACACTCTTAAAAAAAAGGGTACTGTCGTACCCTCCTTAAGGGGGTAACCGACTTGCACACAGGACAATCCCTTTTGGAGGTATCGTTACCCCCTGCAACGAGGGTGCAAACTTACCCCCTAGGTTAGGGTGCAACATTGCATCCTTTTGGAGGTAACCTTAGTTCCTTTTGGTGTTAAAAGTGCATCCTTTCAGGGTCAGCCGTTACCTCCTTTAGGAGGGAATTTCAATCCTTTCGAGAGGTAAGACGACGTAATTGAGGGCGCTGCTTTTACCTCCTTTTGGAGGGAACTATGATCCACTTTGGGGTTAAATACACACGATGAGGAAAACAGCTCAGGAATCGCGGACTACGAAGAACAAACACGATAGAAAAGTGCTGTGCTGTCGTGTTTGTTCTTCGTAGTCCACGCTTTCCGAGCTGTTTTTCCCATCATGTATAACAGCAACCAACTGGCCCAGTTCACCACCTTATTACAGGTTAAATCCACACTTGATGGAATCACTTTTACTCCCTAAAGAAAGGTACTATGGCCCTTTGTGGGTGTGATAGTACGTGCTTCAAAGGTGGGCCTTATAATAGATGAAGACGGCCTAGTTCGAAAGTACATGACAATGTTTTATTGTGGCTGTCACAAACAAAATGGCATAAAAATCAAGGCATGACTAGACATCTTATAAAAGTTCTAAGATGAAACCACTAAGCGCAATAAAGACATCTGGAACAACACTTTCGGGGCTCTAGTCGTGGCTAAAGATGATCTAGAGGCAGAATGCAACCAGGACTGCCTCAGCAGGCGACGCGGCTTCAAGGTCTCCCTCCACTGCCACATAGCTGGGCGCCTCAGGATTAATTAGGCTTGAGTTGACAGCCTCCGGGTAGATTGCACTGCCTGCCTGGAACCAAAAAAATGTGGAAATCATGTGATATGAATTTAAAACATATCATCCCAAATTTGAAGAAACTGTGAAGAAATATTAGATTTTTCTAAGACGCATTTGGAGCATT
>JABSTQ010005434.1:0-85426 GCA_013358835.2 Ixodes persulcatus
CCGAAGCTCTGAGATTGTTCAGGGAATGGTGCCCCAATGTCTGCCCTAGATACTGGATGGTGGATTACTCACGACCCAAAATTAATGCCATCATGTCTGTGTTTCCCGAAAGAAAAATAGCTTTTTGCGATGTGCACAGCGAGAGGGCCTGGGACAGGTGGATAAGGAGGAAGGAGAACGGAGTGCAAGACAGAACAAGCTTGATCAAGCTGTTGCGCAAATTGGCAAATGCTCTGACTGAAGAGCAATTCCTTGAAGCAGTCAGGTGCCTGGAAGAGTGCCTTACTTAGTTGAAAGCCAGAAGTGCCGTACTCTGCTTCGCAGTAGTGACTTCCACAAGCAGGTCGCCAGAGGGAAGTTTTTTCGCTTTGAAGTCTTTTCCTATAACATTCTCTAGGGTGTTTGCAACTAAAAAAGGTGAAAGTTTTGAGAGTGGTTGGTCGTCGTTCTCCGAATGCATTACCAAAAACTTTGGAAAGGTAATAACTGGCATTGTAGGGCTTGCTTCTTTTGATGTTTCTTCGGTCCGACCCCTTTTCAAGGGCCGATCTAGAAAAGATTTAGTTTTGGAACCCATATGAATGGGAGAAAAATTCAGCATCCATGGTGTGCCACCCACCACCGAGCCCAACAAAGGGAATGGTCAACAGCCCATAACAAATAGGGCTTTGCTGGTACCGTTGAGCCATTAGCACTTGCCCGGGTGCTATACCCAAGCGTGGTTAGAATTTAGACTATTCATTACCACACAAGGTTGGCCCTTGCTGCCAAAGGAGATGAAAAAAGGGCGTAAGGGAGGTGGGGTGAAGAAAAGAGAGAGATTTATAAGTAAAAGAAGGCGACTGACTGGATCATCCTGGCCGGGCCTTACCAGGACACCCGTCTACAGGAAGCAGAGGCCAAAGTGGTGTGTTGCCTTGCCCGGGGGGCCCCGAAGGGTCCAAACCTACCCCGGGCTCGGCTCAACCACCAGGATGCCCTTTTCCCTGGACACGGGCTCACCACGCACAGCCAGACGTGGGTGGGTCTTACCCACTTTTTACTCAGGGTCCGTAATGTAGCCAATGTGGCTGGGGTCCGTGGTGGCGCTACTCACCAAGCACCTAGCACCTAAGGTGCAGGCGCCCCCTGCGGGGCTCGGGGTCCATGGAGACGCCACTCTCCAAACACCTGCTTTCACAGGTGCCCCCTGCGGGGGCTCTGAATGTGAATGTAGTTGATTCAGAAGACTCGTGGAGCTGGTCAACCACGAGAGTACCAGCTGGCTGGTGCATTTTGTGCGGTCATTCCCCCATCTCGCATGGTACCCTTACTGGTTAGTATAATGATGCTGTGAACTGTTTGCTGGCTTTCATTAGCCGGAGGTTAATATTAAGGACAAAACTTTGCTGCAGTGATTTGCCAGTACATATGAAGAAAAAATATTATTTTTCTTAGTTGTTTGTTCTTGTTGGTGTAAAATTGCATGTTAAAAAACAGAGTATGAAGATTAAAAATGTCAGTGGCGAGTTGCACACCAGATCAATGTTAACAGTGCACCTCCATGTAGTTGTCTGCTTGCCTCATGCAGGACTCTAGTTTGTAACAGGCTTTTCTAGACATCATTTAAGAGCAACTTCAGCTACTCATGCAAGAAAAGAGGGCATTTCGGTACTCAGCAGAGCTTGTAGTTTTGCAAGTCTTGTGTATACGATTTTCCCACACGCATATGCGTTCATCAGGCGTTCTGGAAAAGCAATTCTTCCGCATCCGTCCACGATAATGCGTGTGTGCCGTTCGCTCGACGTCAGCCCAGCAAGTGAACAAAACGAAGATGGGTTCCTGAGCTACATAAAAAGACGGGTGAGGTTAATGAAACCGCATGAGCGTAGGGTGACCCTCATGATTGACGAAGTACGCATCCAACAATCTTTTGAATACAAAGGAGGGGAATTAACTGGCACCGCCTCTAATTCCACAGAAGCAGCAAAAACTGCTCATGTATTCATGACACAGTCACTTCTGTCGCCTCACAAGGACGTCGCTCACATACTTCCAGTTGCAAAGAATTGATGCTGAAATGCACCACAAAATGCACACAAAATGCACACAACAATGCTATTAACAGGAAAGTGATGAGTTTTTTCGTCCAAGGGAAAGCTTGACATCTGCTACGCACATCCAGTTGACTCCAGGCGACCCTTGTTTTTTGTTGTAGATCCGGTTCACTTGTTGAAGTGTGTGCAAAATAATTGGTTAAACCAAAGAAACCTAGAGAAGTGCATGTTCTACCCAGCAATAAACCCTGCCAGCACTACCAAAGTCAATGGTGCATCGTTACCTACACTGAAGTTGCACGAGCATGAGCAGTACAAACTTGTAAAGTTCGGTCATGGTCTCACATTTAAAGCACTGAAGCTTTCAAACCTTGAGAGGCAAAATGTGAAACTTGCACTCAAGGTGTTTAACAGCTTTGTCGCTGAGGCAATGAGAACGCGTGGCAAGACATTGAATCTGCCATATGCAGAAGGAACTGCCGATTACATTGACATCATTGTGAAGTGGTGGTCTATTGTACATGTCAAAACTTCAACGAAAGGTCGTCGATTAAAAGATGCTTTCCAAGAGCCCATTACGTCCATGGATGGTGTGCATGGTTGGTTTCCTGAGCACGTTTGTGGATTGGCTTGACACATGGCGAAACCTGGGGACTAGCACAGGCCTGCTAATGTCGGACACCCACACAGCACTATGTCTGACTTCGTACGCCCTGATTGAGCTGTCCCTATACTGCCTTGAGAAGCTAAGTTTTGAGTTTGTCCTGTTGGGGAAATTTCAGGCGGACTCTCTCGAAGAGCGATTCGGAAGATACAGGCGGTTGTCAGGGTTACAGTACCGGCCATGTGTCAATCACACAAGTATTCGAGTCAGAAAAAAAAATTCGGCTAAAAGATTCTCTTAGCTTTCCAAGCATCGCAGAAGCACACAAAGAGATTTCACCACCCAATGAAGAGGAACTGCTGCAGCGGTAGACTGTCAGTGTCACCATCAATGACATAACACTGAAGGAGGCTGAAATGCCAGCCATTGCCTACGTGGCTGGATTTTGTGCACATGCTGCTCTCAAAAAGTTAACTTGTGATGCATGTGCGGAAAACCTTACAGTGCAGACAAGAGAGATGCAAGCTGAGAGAGACGTGCTGATCGAGAACCTCTCGAGAGGTAGTCTTAAGTTTCCTCGGCCATGCATACTGAATGCAGTATTGCACATGCAGATTGTGCTGGAAAAGCTCACTTGCAGCAGCTTAAATAGGAGCAGATTTCTTGGAGCCGGAAACCAACGTGGGATCCTGGTGGGGCAAGTGAAGTGCCATTTGTCAAGTGCGGAAGATGAAGACTTTGATATGTGCCGTAACGGGCATCACCCAGAGACAGTGCTGTCTTATGTACACTGTGCTGGTGCCGATACTTTGCTAAAAGACTGTGTGCATTACTTACTATTATGTAAGTAACATTACTTACTATTATTCAGTTTGATGTACAGATGCAGCGATGTGTTAAAAATGTTTATTGTTCACTGTTATGCAAGTCGACAGCCCAAGAATGAAGTATTCTTGAAAATTTCACACCATACATTGCTCAGATTTATGGCAAAAAAACAAATACAAATTGGTACATGTGCTTCCTTTACTTATCAACTCGAAAAAATAAAAATGACACAGCCAATGGCTCCCTTATGTAATTTTATAGCCTAATGAAAGAAAGCGCAAGTACCAATTTGTTCAAAAACATTTTGAACAAATGGCAAAGTTCTACAATTTCTAAAACTACAAGTTCTACAAAGTTCTACAATACCAACCATATCCTTCACTTCTCTAGAGTTTTACCAATTCCTAGCTTCTCTTCAAAACGGCAAGTTTAGATTTAAGCGGCACCCGTATTAAAAGTTCATTTCCCAACAATGTTTTATGACATTCAATAGGCTTCCTCAATCGCTATGAGATTAATTAAATTCTGGTGTCAGATTAGGTGTTTGAGGTAGTATACTGTAAACCAGCTGTTTTTGTTAAGAGGAAATGCCTAAAGGAAATGCCACAACCGGTACACCACCGTAAAACATACAACTGGGTGCTCAGATAGGAATATATAACCGGTAAAACCAACGAAGACACGTAGAGGACATTCCACAATTAGTACATCATGGAAGACATACAACACAATACCCAGAATAGGAATATTTTACCGCCAAACAAAGAAAACAATGCACGTTACGCCGACCGCTTTGCGTCAGTTTGACTATTAAAACAGGAACGCCTCTGCATGAAGGATCAACGCGAACGATTGCAGCGTTGAGCATTATACCGAACGTGTATCTATAATCGTTTCCTGGACTCAAACCAACTTTCAGTATTACAGTATAACCATAGAAATAAATCGGGCTTCAGCACTTTCGATAACACAGCACAAACGGTACAGAAACTAGCAAGGCGTTTTTCGTGTTCCCCATATTTTTACACCATTGCTCGCCAAGTTTCCGAATTCGAAACTTGGCTGGACTAATATATCTCAAACGTGACAAAAAGAAAACTTCCCAAAGGATATAACGCCCCACCTTAGTAATGATATCTTTTTGGAGAAATTGAATCGAAATCTGAGCTCCAAAGAACTGCGTTGACTCTCGCTGGTCTCGCACACGCAGATCACAGATCGCGAAGCACATAGACGTTAACGAAAGCACAAGCGCACACACATACATCGGATATATTTCTTGCTCCTTCCTAGTTCACTTCTTTCGGGAAAAACATGGTCGAACGCAAGCGAAAAAACCAAACACCCACCGGAGGGGCATAACGAGGCTTAGCCGTAGCCACCGTAACCGCTTCGTTTCACCTTTCTGTTTTTTTTTTTGCCGATATCGCGCCGAGACTTGAGCTCTGAAGAACGAAGTTCACGGACTTGTACAAGAGAAAGTTGGAGCACCGTTGCATTTCTCGTTACGGACGAACAATGATCACAGTGGCAGATAGCATGTCGAACCCAACAGCAGAACCGGGCATGACTGATATGGAGACGGAACTGGCGATGGATCGGGGTGCGTAGACGCTCACTTAGGATCCCTAATACCGCTGCCGGATGCCAAAATACAAAGCATTTGCACTGCAACTATAGGTCAAGCAGATAACAAAAAATGGCACATGGAGAGAACCGGGCGACTAAGAGCCTCGCTGTCAGTCGCCCGGTTCTTCCACTTTTGAAGCAATATAAAAAACAGCATTTTAGCCTGAAGCTATATGTAAAGTAACTTTTTGTTCAACAGTAAGTGCAGTACATTTTTTTTGTTTGCACTGCCGAAACCAGCATGCACCAGGACCATGCTAGTTTTGGCTGTGCATTATTAGCATGGAAAAGCAGGCTATGAATGTGCTTTTGATGCAGTACTGAAGTTTGTGTGGAGGACAGGACCTACAGTGACAAACAAGGGACAAGCCCCACACTCCCGATTCTTTTAGTGTCATGTTGCCAATTATAGAAATTTACTCTTTAAAATGGTGAATCTCGCATCCTCTTTTAATTCTCTATAACATTCTACATACATTTTATCTCAAGGTATTGAAAAAAAAAAGAAGTCGCACCAAGCAGTGGCAAAGAGGCAACAGTTTGACGACGTCCTTATACAATACCTCAAGCACTCCAGAAAGGAAAACACTGCAGCAGGAACTTCAAATGTGTCGGGCAAACATAAAATAAAGATTTTAGTTGTTTTTTTGTTTTTTTTTTGGCAAAAGTATTACACTAATATGAGTGAAAGCTAAGCAATGAATGCTGGGAATGCATTAAATTGAACAGGAAGAGTGCTTATTTATCCACCTTTCCAACAAAATCCTTGCTGACTGCTGGTGTTAACATATGTACTTTGTGAAATGGCAGGCCAAGAAGCAGATTTTCATCAAGACGTCTGACGAGGAAGTGATCCCTGCAAGACAGGCCAAAATGCAGGTGAAGATGGCTAGCAGGGATGCCAAACACTGGCAGAAAAAATATGAGCTATCACAGCAAGAAGCGCGTCTACTGCGCAAGCGGATTGCCCATATTGAAGCAACTGTTGAATCAAGATTATTTTCTCGTAAGTACTTGTCCTACATGAGTATACACAGGCCTCTTCACTGCGACACGTGTGCACGGCCCATATGAGTGAAATATGTGAAATCTATGTTTTACTGTTTCATACTTTCAAGTTTTGTATCTATTAACCAACACGCTCATCTTCAATTGTAACTATGTTCAGCATTTTCCTCGTTGGATTATCAGCCATACACATAAGCAGATCTGAACATGACAAGGTAGCTAACTAATGAGTTACTTCACTAGTTGCTTCTGCATCCAAAATAGAAATGTATATATTTGTGCTTTAAGCAAAACAAAATGGATAATTTGTTAAGGTCATCTCGATGGCTTCACAGTATAGTCCTTTCTATAAAAGCGTCCAAAGGCACGTTAATTGCCGTGTTTGTGAGTCTCGCAAAAGTATTTTTTCTGGCTCGCTACAGTTGCATGTGCTTGCCGGACTGATCACCGTAAACAGTGGAATTGTCTACAGTGCTACTGGCATTCTGCTTTGTTTGATTTGGTAGCTGATATATAAAAAAGTTATATGCTTAAGCAGTGTTCAAATTATAAATATGCATTCATAAGGTAAGAAATGTAATGATACTACTTTTTTTCTTCTAGTTCAACCTGTGCTGGAGGAAATAGTTCGTCAACACCGAGGTATTGAATAAGAAATGTTTTTCGATGTGCAACGGCTGATGTTGAGCAGAATGTTAAACTCTAACTATTAATGAGTTTAAAAATGTACTGATACTTCTTTCTTTTCTACTTCAGTCTCAGCTAGAGAAAATAGTCAAGTTGCATAAGAAACTTCTCACATTGCAATGGTTGACATCACTATATGTGGATACTAGGTGGCAGCGACATCCTGGTTGCCAGCTTCAGTAAAGCTGATGCGACAGGCCAAGCCAGGGAGCTGCCCGAGATGTCACAAGCGCAGACGAGCTCCAGCAAGGCAAGCCAGGATACACCCAAGGCAGTTGCTTGAGGTGTCACTAGAGCATGCGAGCGCCGGTTAGGTAATCATCTATCTTGCTCAACAAAAATATTGTTCAATTCACTTGCTCTCGGCTTTCCTGTTCTCCAGTGCAGCAAATCAAGAATTTTGGTATTAATCTTTTTCTCCATGTATCCAAGCCAAATAAGCGCCAGCTGTGGCAGCCATGGACATTGAAGGTAACTAATGAAATTTTCCAACGGCCACAAAACAGCACAAATACTTGATTTTTAAAGCCTTCTTTAAGATAATTAAATAATTTTCAAATCAACAGGTAACCTGCAACATACTGAACAAGCTGACTTGCCAGTGCCGGATGCTCAACCAGCACAACCAGGAGACTTTACAGCCTGTGTGGATGGACGTGTAAGTCTCCTCATTGTCCAACTTCAGCATTTGTATTAATGCGAAAGCATTAACTGTCCCATGGAGCGAGCCGACGTCATCAGCTTCAAAGCCGCACCAAACGGCAGTTAAATCCCCCTCTCCCAAGTGAAGTCCCAATCTGAAGCCTCCCAGCTTTGACGTCGAGCAAAAAGCCAGGCAAAACAGGCAGCAAAATGAAGTCCCGAAATCTGAAAGATGGGGCCGCCGAGCATCAGTTTGAACAAGCACTACCCCATGGCGCTGCGTGCCCGCGCTGCCAGCGTGCCGGTAAAAGGAATCGGCTCGCTCGCTTGAGCAGACTCTACAGCGGCGGCACGGCCGATGCCAGCGTGGCGCAGCCACTCCACGAGGGCGCGTGCAAAAACAACATTCATGCTTTTGCATTCACAACTCGTAAGTGCTTAGGTGTACCTCGAGCCTTTTTGTTTGCTTGGATGTGGAGAGCCTTTCACATCCATTGTGGATACCCGCATTGAAACCTTTGTATAGGGTGTCTTTACAAACTTTTGAAACAATTGAACATGATGAAAAAATAGCGCACAAAAAGACGAGGACGAGGACAGGAACGGAACACAGGAGACAAACAACCAGTGTTCCGTTACTCTTTGTCGTCGTCTTTTTGTGCACTATTTTTTCCATTATGTTCAGCCAGTACCAACTCGCCCAGCTTACCACCTTCCTAAAAACATAATAGGTTTTAGGTATTTTAAGTAAACTTCCAGTGTTGCTTCCAGCTTTGTGTATTGTATGTTCCCTGAAGCCTCAGACACGGCACTGGATAAATTGGTCACTTGCCAGTGTGAACCAGCATTTCCAAACCTCGCGGTGTACAAACCCTTGACGGCAATTTTTGTTTCTGACACTGAGGTTATGCTCACTGATAGACATGAGTCTTATTCTCTTTTTGCAGTTCCGTTTGACAAGGGGGTATTACATTACAATGGAGTGTGCTGGGAAAATTGATAAAAATAAGAAGCCCAGCATTGTAATCAAAGACGCCACACAAGGTATTTGGGACAAGGTACTTCAGCAGAGGACACTCAGTGGGGTCGTGGGCCCCACTAAGCGGCACATGGGGGACCTGGCTCAAAAGCAGCTGACCCCTGAGAAAACCTCAGTAGTGGCAGGTAATTAAGCTACATCTGTTTACTTTGAATAAGTCGTCACTGTAGTGAAGTTTGTTTTCACTTAATATTGGACACCTTGAAGTACTAGGGTGAAGATAAGATCGACGTTATGGAGGCCCTAAAAAACATTAACGGGATCCTGAGCCAAAAATCCAAGACGCACGAAGTAAAGACTGCCCCCAGGACTAGGATAGGTGGCTTAACAGAACCCTCATGAGAAGTGATGGTCGCAATAAATATAAAAAGTAAAACAATGGCTTTGATTGATTCTATTTACATGCTAAAAGTATTGATCTGGGAAGGTCCAAGGTATATGCATACAACTTGGCCAAGCTGGAAATTCAGAGCGGTCTAGTTGGAAATATAGACAGCTGGATCCAGCTGAAAATGTAGCTGGAACCAGCTGGAACTTGAACGGGAACCAGCTGGAAATGAAAGTAATTCCAGCTGGAAATTCCTACAGTTTTCCAGCTGGAAGTGGAAATAAAACCTGTTTATAATCCACTCCAGTTGGACTGGATTTTAACCTGGGTATTCAGAGAGTGGGATGCTCTCATCCATTTTCTCGTCCAAGGAGACCTTGGGTTCTTTGGGTGGCAGAGTGGATCTGACCACCCAGGCTTTAAAGAGCTGCCAGAGGCACAGGGAGGTAGAATCCGACCCTGGCCAGAAGGGCCAGCTGGTGCCGGTGATGGCACGTTTGGCTCCTTGGAGGGTGCAGCACCCTCCTTACGGGGCCCGATGACCTCATTGAAGCATGAAGGCGGTGGGTTGCCCACCGTTTTCGGACGTTCAGAAGAGGACCCTTGTGGAGAAGACAGGTATTCTGGGGAAGTTTACGTCTCCACGGATGCCATAGATGGTGGGGTCCCCTTCATACTGCCTGGGCATGTGAACCCCTTACCTTGAAGGCAAGCTGTTCTTTAGCGTCTTGGTAGCTTAGATTGTCTTTGGCCTTAAATGTGATTATTTATTTCTCTTCCTTTCATTTTGGACATGTGCATGAAAACGCGGGGTGTGGTCCGCCACAGTTTATGCATTTATGGTCATTTTCCCATATGTTAGCAACGTGGTCAGTGGCACTACATTTTGCGCAAGTTTCTCAGCCGCGGTAGTTTCGGGAACCATGCCCAAAAAGCTGGCAACGTTAGCACCGCTGACGATTTAGAACGAAAGGACCAACTCTGCAGTTTAGGTACCCTGCCTTCATAGTGGAAAGCAGAGTGGAGTTCAAAAGTGAGGACTAGGTGTCAAGTGGGTACCTCCCGTCCATCTCGTCGCAGGGTGATTTGCCGCACGGCTGGCTACAACAGCACTCCTGCGCAGTCCTTCCAGGATTTCCTCTTCAGTACACTGAAGGAAGTCATCCTCAGAGAAAACGCCGCGGAGAGTATTCAGAGTGCGGTGCGGGGTTAAAGAAACTTAGTGTTTGCAGAGCACAGGAAAGACACTACGTGCCTGCTTTCTTTGTGGTAATAAAGCTATGGCATTATGCAGCGCTATTCGATCCGAACCCTTATTCGTTCATCCAGCTTCCAATTGTGACAGTACCTTTATGAAACACACTCAGGCTTAGAACGGCTTCAAGTGTGTTGGGCAGCCTTACACATGGAGTCCTACTCGAAAGAAGGGCTAATAAGCAGTTTAGGTACCCTTCAGCCATATGAGACTGGAAAGTTTAGATTGGCACTTTTTTAGTTGTACAAGTGTTGAATTGTTTAGTGATGCAGTTGAAAAACAACTACTTTGTCAATTTATGAATTGATATGTTTTTTCTGTTACAAGAATGACGTGATATTTTGCTGTTCCGTTTTTATTGATATTCGCCTCTTGAGGTATATTTCTTTTTCCCCCAATACCTGCGAAAATCCCAATAGGGTTGGCAATATTTTGAAATAAATAAATAAATAAAAAGATATGGACAAGCGAACAGAAACGGTAGAAGCGCCGCAGCGCTCTTCTCAATGTGGTATCCAGGGCGATACCTCACCGTGTCAACAATGCTCAGGAATTATGAACATTTACATGACCCAGCTCTTTTCACAATCCGCAAAGAGGCACACGCCAGTTCTTCTAGCACAGACACCAACTGAATATTTTGGCCTACACCTTCGACGACCCTCACGTCAGTGCCCACTGTCCCAGTGCTGAAGCGGGAATTTCGGCGAGAAGCATATGAAATATTCTGCACCAGGATGTCTGCCTCCTTACCGGGAGGCACTCACTCGATCGAATAATGTTTTAGCGAACGCCGACGTTTCACCGAATGGCACTATAGTGAATAGTCGGCCCCCACGAAGCGGGGTTTACAGGTGGGCCATATGGGTTAACATTGCAGACTGCCCCTGTGAAGCGACATAAGCGCAGCGCAGGGGGCTAACAAGAGCCCTTGTTATTCGCTAAAACGTCGATTCGCTAAAGCATCGCTCTTTGCTAAAACGTCATTCGCTGATCATGTGATATGGACCCGTTAAATCAAGTGGCGGAAGTCCCAGACTTCCCTGTGGAAATTCTGTGGACAGATGAAGTGAGCTTCGCCAGAAATTCACAAGTTACTCTGCACAACGCTCACTATTGTGGCTCCGAAGACCCTCACTGGGTGTTGAGGACAAAGAGCCAATATCAGTGGTCATTCAACGTATGGTGTGGGATCAGGGGAAGTGTCCTCCTTGGTCCCGTTTTCTATGAAAGGCCCCTCAACGGGGAAACGTTACCTGCAGGGAATCTTGAAAGGGCCAGTCGACAAGTACCAAACCATTCATCCACTGATAGACAGTGTTCGACAGTGGTTTCAACACGATGGCGTGCCATCACATGCTCAATGCCACAGGCAAACCTGTCTCCGTGCAAACTTTCACGAAAAGTGGATCGGGCGCAGTGGGCCCGTCTCATGGCCGGCCCGATCACCTGGCCTCATGCTGCTGGACTTTTTCTTGTGGGGTTATATCAAGGACCGCGTGTGAGCGTGACCGAGACAGCTACATCAGATGTATTGAAGGAAAGAATCCGCGAGGTCTGGCGAAATATTCCTAGTGACGTACTTTGCACATCAACCTCTTGCGTTGTCAGTAGGTGCCAGTGGTGCATTGCACAGACATGCAGATACTGTTCTGCATTTTACACACTCTTAGAAAAAAGGGTACCAAAAGGAGGTAACAGACCGCCTTTACCACCCTCCTCCAGGCCAAGGGCAAAGCACTTCGCTTGTTACCTCCTCAGACGCAGCAGAGACTAGCGCCCTCAGTTATGAATGCATTGCTACAAGGTAAAGTTCACCGCAAGGGAGCAACAACGAGCGGAATGTTACCTCCTAGAGGGTGCACCTGTTTGGACGCTGCGATTGACTGTGGAAAGGCACGAACGAGAGTGCTAATTGGTCTCCTCGTATGACACGTCATTCTTCGCGCATGCGTGGGCCAGCGCCCCCCCTCTTCGACCATGTACGCCGACGCCTCGGCCACCGGACTTGCCGTTGTCACTACGAATGCCGCCTTCGCCGTCATCACGAACCCCAGCCCAGCCATCTACCTCCGGGAAACGATTGCCTGGCTTTTGGCGGCACTCCTTGCGTCGCCACACACCCTCATCCACACCGACAACTTGGCATTAAGATATGCCATAACTAACGGCCACGCTAGGGCGCTACCCTGGCAACTTTGTGTATCGCTTTCATGGTTGTCAATAAAGCGGTCACTCCGGGCCCGCTGGGTCTCCACTGCGCTCAACCCCGCCGACATGCCCTCACGACTTCCGCACCACTTCCGCCCATTCGCTACTGCGATTGGCTGAGGGCATGGCGGCGGGGGAGAGGAGGATGCGGGCATAAAAACTGCCGGGCTCCTTCTCTCAGGCGTAGTTGGTGACTGAGCGAGGCGGGAGAAAGACGCTCCCAGAGAAGGGTTCCAACTACAAGGTGACATCGAGACCCCAAGTCGTTTCGTGAGGAAGCAGCCGATGCCACCAAAGAGAACACCGCCCGCCAGGCCTCCGACTACTAGATCAACGCAGCGAGGTGGAGCACACCCCTCTACGGATGGAAGCCCTACTAGGGCAACTTCGCCGCCTGGCGATAATGGTACAAGGACGCCCCACGCCTCCGCCCCCCACGCTGCCGACCCGTTGGCCCCCTCGGTGGCCACCTCGATCAACACCGCGGAACTGGTTTCCGCCCTTACTACAGCACTCCGTACGGCCTTCCCGGAGGCGATCCCCAGACGTCACCGCCGTCCTCCGGCTTACGAGCCCCTCCCCCCAACCACGTCCGACGACGAGGAGGTACCCCTCACCAGAGGATTTGAGACCTCCCAGAGCCACCCAGGCCGTTACCACGCCCACCTCACTGAATCCGACTCAGAAGACTCGGAAACTGACTACTCCCGACCGGTCGAGCACCCACGCCGGCACCCAACCCACATCCGCCCTCACAGGGAGCCCACGGGCGCACGAGGGCAACGTTTGTTCACCGTCACTGACCCACCAACTCGCCGCGACTTCAGAAACGCCCTCCTGTTTGTCGATCGAGCGAGCAGATCTTCAAAGTACTTCGGAACACGCGACGTCGTCGAAGTCCAACTCCTGGAGGAGTTCTTGCACGTCTGGGACTCCACCCCCCCCCTCAAGCCTTCCGCCAAGCTGCGGATATTCGACCGGGTTAGGCTCCTTTATCATGTCGCCCTGTCCGGGTGGCAGTCAGCCCTTCAGGGCTACGCGGACCCCTCTGCCTCCTTCCTCCTTGGAGCACCCCTCCCCCCTTCGACGCTCCCAGATCGTCCCAGCCGACCCGCCGCCAGAGGACGAGGTGGCCCCCAGGCTGCCAGAGGAGGAGGTCGTGGCCGACCTTCCAAGCCGGCCCCTCCCCCAGAACCCGCCGAGTGACCTGTTTGGACCGCTTGTGCGGACTTGTGTTCCGCCTCCGACGGAACTCTTTGACCGGATGCCGCTTTGGCATCACAGGGACTACGTCCCGCTTCCTCCGTCTGACACTCCGCCGCCAACCGACGTCCCGGTGAGTCTGCCTCCGAGTGAGGCTACTCCTTCTTCGGCCGCACTTGCGCAACGTGTTGTGACAGAACTTGATATCGTGCTAAAGGATCCCCAGCCCATCCTAGTAGGGGTAGGGGACCAACAGGTTATAGCTATTGTTCAGGACATAGTCCAACCCCCGGACATACTCTTGCAAGCCATTCAGGCTGCTAACCTACCTTGTACACCGACTGCAACGCCCGCTCATTCAGAGCCACTTTCTACGTCTTCTACAGAAGATGAAGAAGAAGAGGACACTTGGGTGTTAGCCGCGGATCGAATCCTAAGATGGTTGGACAACCACCCGGTAGCTGATGAACCTGACTCGCAGGGCGATGATACCTTAGATGATGACGATTCCCGCGCTCCTACTTCCCCGTCGAGGCTCCCCACCGGTCATAATGGTCTTCCTTCGCAGAATTCAAACGTTCGAAGGAGGCGTCCCAGTGCAGGAACGTTCTTTATTGTTTTGTTCGGCTCAATCTCTTCTTACGAAGTCACCGAGAGTGCTGCATTGACTTCAGTCGAAGATCCAAGTCATGTGCACCGTATGCACGTAGGGGAAATGTTTTACCCGGGCGACAGTTGGCTTCGGTTACGACGGCCCCGGGATGGCGACCCCCGTCTTCCCTGGACAAAGGGGTGGCGGACATGTTTGCACGTTGGAAGGCATCGAGCATTCGATAAAATTAGTGTGGCGCGAACACAGACACGGTTTAGACAATCAAAGTTCATAAAGAGCAAGAACTAGAATGACTGTCGCTTGCACTAGTGCATATTTAGAAGATTGACATACGCTCCCTATAGTTGGACTGCATAAAATAGCCCTACGATACTTTTTTCTTTCTTTTTCCGTTTTGTGTTCTTCCGTGCTAATAAACCATTCTGGTAACCCAGATTTGCGCAGCTGTATGATTGTCGTTGTCACTCACGTCGACACAAATTACGCAATGCGGAAGTATCTTCAGAAGTAATTGAATTACACTTCTAAGTATTTGTACTCTACTCAAGATACTTTACAGTGAAAGTAACTTGAGTAGTATTTTAAATACCTTATGAAGCAGGTATTTAGTAACTTAACTTAAATACTTTTATCGAGTATTTTGTCCAACACTGATCAACCACAACATGGACAACCAAGTGGCAAAGGATTTCATGCAATTGGACTTGACAAACGCTTTTGACACCCTCAACTTAGCCACTCTGATGCAGCCCTCAGTTGGTGTGGTTGTGTGGCTTTGTAGCTGACAGCAGCCAGCAGATAGTACTGTATTTATTCAGATATAAGTCGACCTTTTTTTATTGGGAATGTTCTCAAAAATTAAGGGTCGACCTGTAATCGTGACCAAAGAATTTCGACCTACATTCGCGACCAAATTTTGTGACCCTACCGAGGGCACGGAGCTATCAAATCACCCAGCCGGCGTTGCCATAGAGCCGCGCGGCTTCTTGTTTCAAAAAGCTTTTGGTGCACGAAAACAAGCGAAACAGCACCAACCGACACCGCCGCTCGCGCACATCCCTCGGGCGTCGGGTTTCGCCATCGCGCCCGTAGCGTTCCTTTCGCTGGGCAAGGGGGAAGGGGAGGGAGAGGAACGCGATGCACGTGCGCCTTGCCCTCCATTCCTCTACCCCGCAAACGCGTACAAAAACACAAAAAAAAGAAGGTTACTTTAGCTCGTTGCTTGCGGCGGCTCGCGTGTTGCTCACGGCGACTTGCGGCGCTGCTCGCGTCTCTGTATTTGGTCTTTCGTCGCTTCGCCCGTCTCCACCTTCTTTCTTCTTGTCGTCATTTTACAACGGTGTCAGTGAGGTATTGTTGCGAACTTGCGAGGATGTCTACCAAGCTGATGAAGCTTCGGACGACGATGACATGTCCGGAAGTTCTAATGATGATTAAGTTTTTGGCATCACCCTGCGATTTAGCCAAGTGCTGTAAATAAAGGTTTGTTTCTTTTTTTGCCCTAACTTTCTCCTGTTCCTAGAAAAAAAGACAAGGTCGACCTATATTCAAATAATTTTTTTTAATTCTCGGTGGGTTCAATAAATAGGGGTCGACCTATTTTTGTGTTTGACCTATTTTCGGGTAAATACGGTATTGGGGGCACGCGCTCTGATGAGTGCAGAGTTGAGTCAGGCATCCCACAGGGCTCAGTTCTCGTATCAACCTTGTTCCTTATATATGTAAACGACATGCCATAGAGCGACATGCCATAAACGACATGCCATAGAGCAAAACAATCAATGAAGCTAGCGACGGCAATGAAGGCGGACCTGGAAGTTCCAGCGAATTACTTCGTAGCATCACTGAGACTACTGCTGGAGGCAGGTGTGCGAGTTCCAGTCTATCACTTAATGGTTCAAGTGAATTCCATCAACGACGACTTGGACGATTTTGATTTCAACTACCTTGATCTTGAAGTTGAATCTGATCCTGATGGTAAATTGTCCACTCCTCCCTCTGATGAGGCGCGCCTTCTAAGCGATTGCTTTGCATGGTAGGAAGATTCGACCATGCCACACTCAAAAACAAAAAAAAAAGGTGAATGCCGTGATTATGGCCTTCCTGGCATCCTTCACCTGCCCTGGACTGCACTTGAGTGCATACTCCTGATCCTAAAGTCATATGGATTGGGAAGTTATGTCCTGCGAAAGGGTAAGTATCTGTTTCGCAAGTTTTGGGCTGCAATAGCTGACAAGGTGGTTAAACACCATTACTACTGCCCGACCTGTGGTTCCCTCCTTCAGGAGTTCAGAGAGGGCGACATCGACAGAGTGCCCCAGCTGCAACATCACTCAGAACCTCGCCAGAGTAAGGAAGGATGGTTGCTTCTTCACAATGTTTAGTTTCCAGGATCAGCTGTTGCAGGTCATCAGCCGGACAAAGGAGACACTGTATGACAACCTGGAGAAGCTCAAGGAGGATGCTGAAGAGCCCTCTGAGATCGTGAAAGACATCACTAGTGCTGCTGCATACAAGAAACTTTGCAAGGCTCATGTCCTGAACTGAAGTGACCTAACGGTTACATTCAACACAGACGACCACCCGCTCTATAAGTAGTCAAAAAGCTCCGTGTGGCCAATTCAGTTCATGATCAATGAGCTCCCGCCATGCGCTCGCTTTGAACACTCTGTTCTGGTTGGACTATGGTTGAGGTCGAGCCGACCAAACATGGCTCTCCTCTTGGAGAAGTTTGTCGAAAAAGTCAATGCGCTCGGCTCTTTGACCTGGCACCACAACTCCTCCACCATCTCCTCCAAGGTTCCTTTAAAGGGGCACTGACACGCCAAAATTATATTTTTTTTTATTATCCGAAACGATTGAAAACGATGTCGGGACATTACCCTCAAAATTTGAAACTTTAAAATTCAGTATTTGTGAATTAAAAAAAAACAATTTCCAAATGCCGAATTTGAAGTTCCCGCGCGATCCTCGCCAGTGCAGTGACTCAAATTTTGCGGTCTCCTGCGACTCGACTTTCTTTTGGACCTCCGCCGTTGCCACAGCGACCAGAAGCGAGGAGGAGGGCGCCGGCGGGAAACAACCGGTTTTTCCCGACTCGCCAACGAGCGCCGGCAAGTTTTCCGAAGGAGGGTACAAATCTAGGAAGCAACATCACACCGAACTCTGATTTTTGGTTTTTTGAAAAGAGGAGCCGTAGTGAGTTCGCAATTGCGTTAAAAAACATGTTTTACGATTGCCATTATTTAATGTTATAGAAATGTCACCTACAAAGCTTCTAAATTTCCGGATTTTTGACGTCACCGATCAAAAGAAGCGAGGAGGTGAGCGGCGGGAAATACAAACGCCAAAACTAAAAAGGCGCGCGCGCGCGCGAGAAAATGTTTTTTTGCGATGCGGTTTTTTTTGTGTGTCTATGACTACAAGTTGCATAGCTTTAGACAATAAAAAAAAATACGACCTTTGGGTTGTCAGTGCCCCTTTAAGGTGTTTGCGTCGTACTGCTGTGGCTGAAGTCAGAAACCACAGCCATTTCAACAGATACTTTGGGCGCTTGTGCTGCCTGGCAAGTGGTGAGCACCTGGAAGTTAAGTCAGTGTTTCCCTCACTTCCAGTTTTTTTATGAACAATCAGAGCTTGGTATTGTGACATCAGGCTTGCCAGTAGAGTAGGTACTTGGGTATAGAGAGGAAGTGCTGTAATTGAAACACCCAGAAGCACGTTACTTTCAATAGGAGTCAATGGATTTTGCTCCCTGGAATAAACCTGACTTTTTTTAAAGTGGCTAGCTAATTTCCCCCTCTTCAGGGCTATGATCATGAAAGAAGAAAGGTGTGCCCAAACAAACTATAATCTTGAATTTTTGTCCTTCTGAATGGCTTTTTGCAAACATTTGATTTAATCTTTTAGTCAAAGATCATTGGAATATGTTTGGTTTCTGTAAATAAATTCATGCAATATTTAGGTTGTTACTCCTTATATTGTGGAGAGCAAATGTAATGAAATGCATTTATGTCTCCATTTGCAGGATGTGTGGGCTACTGGGGCACCCTGCCAGATGAGGAAAGGACACCGGAAGAAGTCAGCAGGGACATGGAGCTGGCCACGCTGACTGGGAGACCTGGGGGCAACGTCAAAGGACCATCTCCACTGGCTAGCCTACCACAGTTTGACTTGGTGTGGGGTTTCTCTGTGGATTACAAGCATTGCGTGCTCTTTGGAGTAACCCGGCAGTTCACAAGTACCTCTTTAACTCCAAAAACTGTCATGAGGATTTCTATCTTGGTAATTGTCGTATGTATTGTTATAAGATTTTTAAAAAAAATGTGCCGTTACCTTTTCTCAAATAAAAAGCAACAAACTGCTATGTAGCTTACTATGTACCTCAAAAATCACAATTTTCCAAAGTCTCACAACTTTTCTAATAACAGAGGTACACTGCACCATTCAGGCTCCTCGCACGACTGATGTCTTTGCGGAAACAGAGTCCAACTGCAAGAGGTAATCCCTCCATAGCTCCTGCATTGATTGCTGGGTTTGGCATTACCAAGCCCAAGCTCACAAGGATGCACAATGGGTTCTGGACAAGAAGCGTGATGTCCCACAACAATTTATTGTGATACTTCATTGTTGTGGTCGGTATAATTTCCCGGAACCTTTTTGCATTGGTATCATCGATGCCTTGTCTTTTATGCAGTGTCTAAATTTCAATTCAGCTCTCTTGTAAGTTTAAGAACCTTGTCGTCTGATCGAGGTATGAATGTTCTACGTGCCGAACGTTCTACGCCGAATGTTACAAAAATCCACGCGGTTACCAAAGGTGCTCCCTCCGCGTGGCAGTTCGGGAGCAGTCTCGCTTTTGCACTCAATCGTGCAACTCCGCCGATCTTCGACTTACCTCTTTGTATTTTTGTCTTGGGCACAAGTTTGCCTCTATTGAAGATTTAGTTTCCTACTGCACTAACTGCCTTTCTGCCTGCCATTCCTGACAATATCCTAATAGTATAGGTAGTTATTTAATTAAAACAATAACTTATTTCATTTAAATAACTAAAATAAGGCTTTGCAGAATGCAGGTGAAACGTTTGATTTGTATCAGTCCTTTGCTTTGAAAAAACTTACCTTTGCAAACGCCATGACCCGCAGCGCGTTTAACTATACTCCGGCAGCATGCTCCTTGACGCTTGGCAGCTTGGGTAGTTTAGCAAAATGTTTATAAAATGTATAATTAGATCTGAATGCCATCTTGCTGACCTACTGGAAATGTGACTGGCTACGGATACTCTGTAGAAGGGTGGTAAGCTGGGTTAGTTGGTACTGGTTACACATGATTAAATCAGCGAACAACGTTGGGAAACTGTTGAAGAAAACAGAAGACAACAATATTAGGCTAATACTAATATTATTGGTAGATTTCGGGAAAAACTTACCAGAGAAATTTACGAGGCGTTTATTATACAAGGTTTGGGGGAGCGCTGTGTGAGTCAGCCATCCTTGGCTTTATCACAAAAAGAAATATCCTTTTTAAAGCGCTGAATGTCTACAGCTATAGCCTCGCGCCCTGGAGCGCGCTCCAGAGTCACTAGCCATTTGCACGTGCCTGTGTTTTCTGTGTCATTTTCTTTCTTCTTCTCTTTCGAAGATACATTGAGTTGTGAGTGTTCAGCGTTTTTCCTGTCTTCTGTTTTCTTCAACAGTTTCCCAACGTTGTTCGCTGATTTAATCATGTGCACGGATACTCAAGTACAGGGATCAAATATCTCACCTGAAATGTGTGCAGACAATTAAATTATCATTAACCTAAAGCACCTATGTAAGGTACCGGCAGCACATTAAAATCCCCAGTGAGCGAGTTTACCACAGACTCCGAGCGGGCATAAGGTGCCTTTCGTTAATTTTGGGGATAAAACCAACAAACTTAATTTACTCCAAAAAAGATGAGAGAAATTGACATCCAAAGACTGATTTCGTTAGCCTACAAGGGTATTTCACCACTGCAGGTTGTAGCTGACCTGCACTTCGATTGCAGGGACGATAAGATCTCCCAGATGGGCCATATGCAATTCATGAACAAAGAAACGAAAGACCATCGACAATCCCAAAGTGAAACGATCAATGGACCATACATTCGTGGCACGGCGAATGCTTGTCGAACAGGAGAGAAGGCTCGACCAGTATCATGCCCTGGGCACAAAAACCGAGGTATGAAATTTGTCTACATTCTAGCACAAAGAATAAATATTGCTATGCAGTGTAGCTACTTTATTTTTAGTTTGGTTACATCCCCATAAACATGAGCTGCCCTGTTAGTTTCTGTAACTTCACTAATTTGTTAGACAATATAAGATATATGCTTTGTACCTACTCAATGGTTGTGTAGGCTGGGTACACTTTGAAACATTCCTATATTTTGTCACAGAAATGCTGATAAACTATTCACTGATGCACGGAGCACATTTATTGTTTATTACATGTTGAAAAACCAGTTTACTTTAATATGCAGTTTGTAAAGAGACAACGAGAAAGTGAATTAGTTTTTATTGCCACCACACATATTGCGTTTTCAGGCAAAGCCATCTATATTCGGTTTTTGGCAGCAATAAGATTCCCTTAATGAATCGCGCAGGTAGCCCATGAATGCTCTGTCCGGAAGTGCAAGAGCAAAAACATTTGTTAGAGCCAGCTTCTAATCATACCTTTCATTTTTCTTCTTCATGGTAGGTACGCCCCCATTTCTTCAGGCTGACAAGAGTCCAAGCGAGAAAGGCTACGGAAGGAATGATAAAAAAAATATGGGAAAAAGATCTTGGCTCTGGCAGCTGCGAAGAGAAGCCCCAACAAGACGTGCCTGCAGCAAGATTATTGTGAGCATTATTCTATGTTTATTTGAAAAAGAAAAGCGTTTGTTACACTAAAAAGTTACAGTTCCGATTCTCCTCAGGACTATAAAAGGGTGTTTTCTTTTTTATTCCAAAGAGTAACAATAACAAATGACAAACACATAAGATACCTGTTTCTTGAAGATGTATTGCAGTATTGCTCTAGAAAAACTGTATCATTGTCTGAGATGCCGAATAATATACAAATCAGTTTAAACTTGTTTGAAAAATGCCTGGCCTCAGCTCAGAGGTGTGGGGTGTTGCTGCAGCACGACAATGCGCACCCTCACACGGCACGTACGACAGCGGAAAATATCAAAGGACTGCAGTTCGAGTGTATTCTGTACCCATCATACTCGCCAGACCTCGCACCGATTGATTTTTACCTATTTGGACCCCTCAGAGGGGCTTTCGGGGGAAAGACGTTTGACACAGATGATGACCTGAAAGCGGTGGTGCATTGCTGGCTCCGGAGTAAGCCACAAGACTTTTTAAAGGTGTTTAACATCACGTTGAAGAACTGCCCAGGAACGAGAAACGCCGACGCTGACGCTTTGTGTCGAGTCCCTCATGAACCGGCTTCGACCAGTGAAGAAGAACTGCCGCTGTTAGTGCTGGCAAGAGGAGAAGATAACCTTGCGGCTTTCCAAGAGACAGATTACCTTCCGAAAGCACCTGGACCAAACTACTTTGCATGATCTTTTGCTGTTGCCTTACTGCGGTTGGATACTTTGAATCGTTTAAGCAGACAAGGAGAGCATATGTCACTGCACTTTCAGCATGTTCCTTGGGTATTGGGAATTTTGCAAGTGGTCAAGCATCACAGCTTTTGCTGCGCAATTACTACTTTTCCATTTTGTGTTGCTCAGATAGGCAAATAATGAGATACCTGTGACATAGATCATGCTGTCATTCAATTTGTTGACAGCTTTACCTCCAGAAAGGAATCCTCCTGACACCGGTCCAGGCCACACGAGTAATGAAGTTAAAAAAACCAACACTCGTCGTGAAGGAGACAGCGCAGTGCATCTGGACCCAAGCCGGGCTGGCGACAATCAGTGACAGAAGTGCTCGCACCAAAGAAGAAGAACTCGGGTGAAGAGCCCAAACCAGCACTGACACCAGAAAAGATTTGTTGTCGTAGGTGAGTCTACTAAATAAACAAAATTTTATGAAGAGTGTAACATTTTATGATTTCATTTGCAGCCACCTTACCACACTGGGCAACAAAAAGAATGTGGATGCATCCGCAGCAGTGGCAAACCTAACTAATATCTTAACTGAAAACATTCAGGATTGCATTAAGGTGGAGAGGCGACTCCAGGGCTTGCAAGAGTAGATACCACAGCCCTTTGCTTGAGGCCATATCAATTAACATAAACAAAATGCAGACACAGCATTTCCTTACTTGAGTTCTAGACCCAGAAGCATGAGCTAGCACCTAGTGCGACCATCTGCAACTGGGACCTGTATAATGCTGTATATTGTTTGTTTGAGTCAGTGGCAGAACCAGGAATTTTTTCGAGAAGGACTGAGCTGGGTGGAATGTCCATGACCTGGTGTGCCGAAGAGGGGGGGGCGCTCGAGATGCATGTGTATATTATACAGTGCAGTCCACTTATAACGATATTATTAAATGCGGAAAATCCGATCGTTATAACCGATCATCGTTGTATCCGGACTGACCCTGAAAACTGCCCAAAATAGTTCCTCCAAGCAGAAGGTTACTCACCAGTGTTCACTGAATCACACCATAGAAGAAGCGCCGAAATATAAGTTTTATTCTAGGGTCATCAGCAAGCACGCAATGAAATGATGCTAAACACGCTCAAAAAAATCTAAGATCACCGCTTGCTTCTGCGGTTTCGGATCGTAAGAAACCACTGGTACAGGGCCTCCTCGACATCCTCGTACAAGGCTTCCCTAAGCCTTTTCCGCTGGTCGTCAAAGCCGCCTGTTCCAGCCTTCTTCATCACGACGTCCCCGGATTTCAGGATGGTCGATATCGCCGACTGAGAGTGCTCATACTTCCGGACGAGACTTCCGATCTTGAATCCTTGCCGCCAATCACGTAGGATTTGCTTTTTCTCCTCGAAGGAGATAGCTTTTGGCTTCGTCGGAGCCATCTTTCACGCCAGCGACGCGGGGAAGAGGAGGGCGGGGAGGGGTTACGAGGTTACGGGTATGATGATGATGATAGCGCCGAGGTTTTAAGGCCGCGCGCAGCGCCTACTCGCGGAGTATTTGGTCGGGGCCCATCGGCGATGATCGCGTCCGCCGATCTCGGTCGTTTCTTCGCGGAATTTCACAATTTTTATCTCAGTTTCCGTTGAATTTTCGTAGTAAACACATTCTACGCGATCATTTATTGATCGTTATATCCGATATGCCGGGAAAAATGCATCGCTATATATGGTTTATTTTTACATAGAACCAATGCAAAAATTGATGCTTCTATAAAATCGATCGTTATAACCGATATATCGTTATAAGTGGTATCGTTATAAGTGGACTGCACTGTAGTCTAAACCACGGTTTGCGCCATTGTTGGGCAACGAAATGGCGATTCCTGTCTCAGAGTCGGTGGAGGCGTGCGCACGCGCGGCACAAACCTAATGCAAAAAGAGGACACTCTCGCTCGGGCAGTGGTGAAGAGTGGATGTGCGTCATGCCATGAGACTGACAATAAAGCCAGTCCTGAACTTAATACGAATGTCTTCTCCCGCTAACGATGGGTCCAGTGACTCGCAACGCAGCATCTTCGACCTTCAACTGCCACAAACAGCGAAGAAGATAGCAGGAACAAGGACAAAGGGGAGAAGACTGGCAACGTAAGCCACCACGAATCCGGCAGCCAACTTCCGACTTCGAATGCAATTGGACCTGATTGAATGCTCGACGTAACGGCGATTGTCAAAACCAAAGACCAAGAAGGTCAAGATTGGGACTCAATATTGTCTCAGGTCCAGTGGGGTATTAATAACATATTCCACCAGGCGACTGAGACTACCCCGTTTGGCCTCCTTTTCAACTACTGGCCACAAAGTATTACCGCTGCCTGAGTGAAGGACGCCCTTTCGGAAGAATTCTACCGTGAGCTGGAAATGAAACGAGTCGTGGCGATCAAAAACATCCACAACGACCAAAGAAAACAGCAAGAACGCTGCAACAAGACGAGATCTCAAGCGCCGATCTACAGGTCGGGAGATGTGGTGCTTGTCGAATGAGAGCCTACGGCCAGCGGAGAGTCCACAAAATTGAGAGAAGAGTATAAGGGACCATACATTGTCACAGAGAGACTGCCCAACGATCGCTACTGAATCGAAGACCTTCCCGGTAGTCAGCGAACAAGAGATACTGCTACAGCGTCGTTCCTGTGGACAAGCTCAAGCTCTGCAGTGCAAACGACTTCAACTTCGAAGATTCCGACTGGGATAGTCGGTAAAGCAGGACAGCCGAGTGTAAAACACAGTTCGCCACTGGGCCACGAGATGGCATAACGTGTCTCAAAGTATGTGGAAACATGCGCGCGCAGCACGAGCTTAATGGGAGAGGAGGACACACTTGTTCGGGCAGCGGTGGAGAGCGAATGTGCACCATGCCGTGAGACTGGCAATAAAGACAGTTATGTTTTACCTCATTGTCTACGGTGTTAACAATAGGGTCGGCTAGATTTTTTTTTTTGGGGGGGTGGGAAGAGGGGGGTTGAAGCCTCATAAGCCTCTTCTCTGGCTATGCCACTGGCTTGAGTGTCTTTTTTTCTTTTGCATTGTTTGCACCGCCATCATCTTGGTTGCTTAGGGATCGCACTATTCGATGCGAGTAGTCCCGGCATGGCATCGCTGTGGCGGTGAGCAATGTTTGTAGCAGAGCGTCGGAACAAAAGGAAAACAAAACCGAATAACAAAAAAAGAATATTTTTAGGCAGAATGAAAACATAATCGAAACATTATTTAATACTTTGTTCTGAAGAGAAACAGCAAACCAGTGGCACAGTCATGGGGGCAGCCATATCTATGACAATGGCAAACCTCACAATGGAGGCCATCGAACGCAAGGCTCTCGACATTTTCGAGCCTAAACCCAGAGCAGCAATGTAGTCTTGCGGCTGTGCCAAGACTGTTCCTGAGCAAAAGAACCACAACATTTTTTTTTTGTGACAACTGGTTCACCAGTGGGCCACTTGCAGTTCAACTTGCCACGAAGGGCTTGCTTCCTTTAGGAACAGTGAGAGCAAACAGATTGCCTGGGTGCAAGCTACCGAAAGAAGCCGAGCTGAAAGTCAACAGACGTGGCAGCTTGACTGATCGAACCACAACAGTCGACAGTGTCGATGTGTGTGTGTCGTGGCGTTGTATGACAACAAGTTGGTGACCAGTTTGTCTACCTATGTTGGAAGTGACCCAGAGGCTAAAGCTGAGAGGTATGACTGAAAAAAAAAAAAAACACCCGATAGTTCCATGCTCACGGTCGGTGAAGTATACAACAGCCACATGGGCGGTGTGGATCTTCTGGAATCGATGATTGTGCTTTACAGAATTCAAATCAGATCAAAGAAACGGTCTCTGAAGCTATTTTTTCATATCCTAGATTTTGGCAGTAGTAAACTCTTGGCTCCTCTGGAGGCAAAGCAATGCCACTAGCTGACGAAGTTGTCTGTAGCTGAAGGTCCCTGCAAAGCATGAAAACCTGCCGAGAGAAAACGAGGGTGCCCAAGCAATGAAGTCGACGCTCAACTCTTCGAGAAAAGGAGACGAGGTCCTGCAGCTGCAGTACCCTCGCAGAACGTTCGCCTGGACAAGACAAGACCACTTCTCCTTTTGGATGGAGACACAGGCAAGATGCAAATTGCCGAGTTACCAGGTAAAATCCTTCGTGGCATGCCAGAAATGCAATGTTCCTATCTGCTTGAAAAAAGAAAGGAACTGTTTCTTGAGGTTTCACATGTCCTAAATTTGTATGCATGTTGTTGACACAACTCTGTCATTAAATTTTTTTTTGTAAACAATAAATATTTTTTTTAAATATTGCCACAAATGGTATGGTAAAAATAAGTTGATTATAATGTCTCGTGGTTTCAATAAAATTACACATGTACCCAGTACGCCGATGGTTCAAATAGTCAAATAGTGCTATAAAATCAAGTGCAGAAATTATATGATGGCATGCAGTTAAGTAGTAAAAATAGGTAAGAAAACTTCACAAAGCAAGGTAAAAATGCGTGGTAAAACGCGACGAAAAACACAAATACAACGCCTTTGCCAGGGCGCGGAGGGGACAGCAGAGCGACAATTTGAAGCCACCTTATGGCAATCCGTCACGTGATTCCAAGATGGCAGTGCCCATGTGAGGGAGGGTGAAAAGGTCAATAAACAGCCCTGCTGACTTCAAAATATATCCTGGTCTTGGTTGTTGTGAATTCTCGGCTTTTTAAGCAATCCTGCTAAAACAACAATCGTGAGAATTATAATATTGTAAAATTCTTTAGCTCAGCCAGGTTGAACTGTGGATCACATGCACAATATCAAAAACGCTGACATTGATGAGAAATTTTAAAAGTGATATGACAGGTCCTTGGGCTCTATACGGCGCTTGTTCAGGGTCACTCCGAATTACACAATCCTGATCCTCATTTTCCGTTTTCTTCCTAAAAGCAGAGCGGGTCACAATGAAAGTCGTAGAGCAGACAGAGCCTCGCGGCAGTGAAAAAATTTTGCGCGTCTACACCCCCCCCCCCCCCTTCCCCCCCCCCCCCCCTTTCCGGCCAAAAAGAGAGGAACAGCGAAGTAGGATATCGTCAAGTGGAGCGAGGCCTCCACAAACTGCCAGGAGCTGAGCTTGGAGAAGACACGCAAAGACTCCAAAGGCACGGCTTACGACAGAGACGAGTTAAAGCACAGGGCTTTTCTGTTTCTCTACCGTGCCGGGAGAGCCGCCGGCACTTATAATAAATGATGATGTGACAAAGACAAGTGCCAACGTTCTTCGCTATGAGAAGGTCTCTGTTTATCGTGGGAACATCATGCATTTAGAAGCAAAGAGGCGGTCTCCAGTCAATTGTGGTACCTACGATCAGGTCCCATCCTTGGAAAATATCCTTTCCACAGTTGCAACCAACGCAATCCCTGTTTGTGAGTACACCCCGTCCCTCCTTGATCCAACCTGGGACTACATATTTTCTAGTCTGATGGCTCTGTCCATCATGGGCTACCATGATCCAATACTGAAACACGAAATTGAGCAAGAGCTGGCTTCATCATCAAAACATCAACGTCAAACATTTTGCCTAAGGTTGTTCTTTCTGGACCCATCTGCCGGAAGAGTCTCCGGAACATCTCCTACTCGTTTGCTAATACATTAGTTTCCGGACTCAGAGCCTCCAGAACATCTGTGACTCGTTTCCCGATACGTTAGTTTCCGGACTCAGTAACAGAAGCGCTGTCCTTCTAGAACCTTTGGCATGAATATACGAGCAACCGGTTCATTCAATCAGTAGCCGTGGAGGCTGGACACCCCAAGCTTAGAAGAGAAGTAGAACGAGAGAACTGGCGGAAGCTCCTCGAGAAGCCTACATCATTAGATGCTCCTAAAGGACTTAGCGCAGTGACCTTGCTTCAATATGAAATCTGAAAAAACTCGGAGAAACGGTCGACGAGATCAGAAATCAATCGCTTGCCAATGCCATCCACTACCTAGAACACGAAAGCTCACTGACCGCATTTCTCCATACAATCTGCCCCCCTTACCCCCGGTTTGTCAGCAAGTTCAAGGCAGGAACATTCCTTGGACTCACCGAATCTCTGATCGGTCTTTTCCAAAATACCAAGATGATCCGAAATAATTTCTCTTACAAGTTTGCTGCAAGGTCTTACTTAGACTTAGCAAGGAGATCTCTGTGAAACCAGTCTAGGGGGAAAAGGACCCCATGCAGGGCCGAAAAATGTAAGACTGTTCCTCCAATCAAGTCGACTTGTTCAGAAAAAAATCATGGGGCAGAAGGTTGTTGGAACAATAGACCCCCACCCAGCCGAGTATCTCACGAAAAGAACGGATGAAACCTCTCATTGCTCTGGATGCAAGGCTCTAGATAGCCTTACGAACTATATCACTGCCTGTTTTCCTTAAGGATTCCACGTAACTAACCAATTTCAAGGACCACTTCTGGCCTATCTTGACTCAAGAACATTCACTATTTCAAGACAATCCAACTCTTTTATCTGTGGGAGAAAGAGTCCAACTATCCCCTTAATCGACCAGACAGCTAGACTCCAAATGGCGATTAATCAGTTTGTGGATCCGGTGGATGGAGTTGCAGAAAGCATCCTCAATTACCTTGCCACATAGACCAGCATGAACTGGGACGAAGAGATAAGGGATTTCTCCAGAACCGGGTCAGCACTGCACCAGTTTCACTGCACTCTTCAAAGCAAAACTGGAGCTCCAGGGCCGGTTTGCTCACCTTGCGGCCGCGGCTGCGGCTGCGGCCAAGAGGGATTTTTCTGTCACGTGACCAGCTTCATGGGGACAAGGAAGTACCTAGCGTCCCTGCCTATTGGCGGAGAAATCCGTATCGCTTCGAGCACAAAACCTAATTTCGCTCGCAGAAACTGACTGCAGGGACTGTCAACTGGAGTCCAATTGACCGCCCTTTTATACCGTAGGAGCGGCAGGTAAAGTTACGGCCAAGGAGGCTAAATATGAGCCAAAATAAATTAAAAAAACACGCGAGATAAAAGCGGTGGCATTATATTTATATACTGGCGCCAGCGCCGGCGGCTCCCGCTTTCTGCTGTGGTCGAGAGGTTAAAGCGCCGGTACTTTACGTCGCGGCATAAAAGGCCCGGGTTCAAATTGCGCCATAAACGTTCTCTTTTTTTTTTTTTTGTATTTGACTGCACTCTCACTAAGAATGTAGACAAGGCCCTATGAGCTCTATAAAATCATTGGGCGGGTATTTCTGACTCTCCAGTTCGTTGTTCATGACCTCGGAAGAGCGCATACATGTCCCTGGCTTTCTTTACCGATTTCCGCCACGCCTCCTGCATCTGCCGTACACTCCGCGGAAAGTTGACAATATCTTCCCATGCCCGTCTCTTCGTTCACCAGGTAACTGTGCTGCTGAATTTCTGTAGAATTGGTTGTTTCCTTTTTCCAACGGCTCTAATTAATTTCATTTGTTGATCCAAATTCATTTTACGTGTTTGCGTTAGAGAGATGGTTTGCGATGTCAACGGCTGATTCAGTTTTGAATTCGGTTGTGATCGTCTGCTATTCTAACTAAAATTCAACAAGTAAAACTGCTTACTGAGCGAGTTGGTAGTTCATGTCGAATAACGTAACAGCGCACAACAAGAGAAACACTCGCAAACTCAGACACACCAAAAAATACGCACTCACTCGCCGCCGAGTGAGTGTGTATTATTTGGTGTGTCTGAGTTTGCGAGTGTTTCTCGTGTAGTGCGCTGTTACGTTATTCGACGTCAACAAGTAATGTGTTAATATTCCAAAACGACTGCCACAGCAAAATGTAAAGAGTAAAAATATACCTTTTATCACATTTCATGCAAGTAAAAGTATGATATCTTTTATTTCGGTTTTACTACTTTCTCAAACGTTTGACTTGCTGTCTTGCCTGTAGGATTTCGCTCAATCAATGCATCAAGAGCTGCTAGTCTTTTTTTCTTTTTGCTTATTTTGTGGAAGTTTTTTTTTTAAATTGTCACAACTGCAGTTTTTATTAGTACTAAATAGGCGTCTCCTGTTATTGAAAGGAGTCGTAGCAAGAGCGTTGTATATTTAAAAAACACAAAATTGTAGTTGCTGGGGAAAGGATGCTTGTTTCGGCTCTGTTTGTGTGAAAGCCATACCGATGTTGTTACCTTGGTTTCTTTTTAATGAACATTATGAAACGATTGGACTAGCGCGTTAACTTGCCTTGATATTTTTTTTCTTCCCGGTGTTTGAATTGAACAGGCGGGACTAACAGTAAAAATAGTGTAAGGCGCAGTAGTGCAAGTGGATGATTCGTAAAAGGATCCCAATTAAAAAGTGAGACACACACAAAAAACAAAAAAAAGTTCCTAGCAGGATTTGAACCCGGAACTTTCACGCCGCGGCGACAAGTACCGACGCTCTAACCTCTCGACCACTGCCGAAGGCGCGAGCTGTCGGCGCTAGTGGAGGTATATAAATATACTGCAACCGCTTTTATCTCGCGTGGTTTTTTCTTCATTTCGGCTCAAATTTACCCTCCCTGGCCGTAACTTTACCTGCTGCTCCTACTGTATAAAGGGGCGGTCAATTGGACTCCAATTGAAAGTCCCTGCAGTCAGTTTCTGCGAGCGAAATTGGGCTTTTGTGCTTGAAGCGATACCGATTTCTCCGCCATTAGGAAGGGACGCTAGGTACTTCCTTGTCCCCGTGGAGCTGGTCACGTGACAGAAAAATCCCTCTTGGCCGCAGCCGCAGCCGCGGCCGCAAGGTGAGCAAACCGGCCCAGGGTTTCTTCGAGACTGTGAACCAAGTGCACAACAAAACAGAACACCTACGCTACACGTACCGGTAAGTTATCTTTGAAGTTGAATGTAGCCTGTACCGACAGGACGGCATCCCCGCTCTGTTTTGTTTAGCCGCCTGACGGCGCTTCGGTCGGGAATGGGGAGGCGCTTTGGGAGTCGAGTGTCGCGTTTCAGGGAATCCCGTGCCGTTACGAGTCGGAATCCTGCTTGTTTATGAGCTTTTCCCGGTATCGGGGAAATGGCCGCGGGTATGTCGCCCTCTTCGTTGCATTTCATGCGGAACCCCGGTTTTTGAACCCACGTGAAAACACTTAACTTGCCGACAAGAGGCTGCTGTCCCAGCGCCGCGTGCGCCTACCCCTCGACCCTGAAACGCGGGGCCAGACGTAAAGGTTTGCCGGGGAACCGACGGCCGAGACATTAGGGAGTTTTAGAATAGCGCACGCTAAAGCTTTGCGTACGCAAAGAATAGCGTCGTCGCCACTGCGCATGCTCCGAACGCAAACCAGGTTTTGCGCTTTGCGTGCGCAATTTTAGCGTGCGCTATTTCTCGGAAATAGCGTGCGTACGCAAAGAGTCTTTGCGCTTCTCCAAGGAGGATTCGTGATGAGAAGTTGGCTAAAGCCAAGACGAGCTGAGTTAAAAAAAAATGGCGGCTTCCAGGACTATGACGGCGGCTGCTTTGGCGGCGTCGTGACTCGTGAGTGCGACGTCGGCGGCATCCTCGCGACTGAGATTTTCGATACGGAACGACATTGTACTCGGTTTGGAAACGATCACCGGCAACTTGACGCTTGTGACGCGCGAACATTTCTTGGCGAAAGGCGAAAGTACGATGTGCGAAGGTCAGTACACGAGACCTCTCTTGCCGAGGCGACGCAAGCGGACACGACCGGTCAACCGCTCGCGTCGCATTCTCACGTTTAAACAAATCTAAAATAGTACTCTGGACCAAAAAACTCGTTTTTTCTAAAGTTACAGCACTTTGTGTGTGAAATAAAAATTGTGACTGTATCTTGGTGGTGTCGCAAGCGCGAGATGCTTGGGCTTTTGCGTCGCGACGGAGAAACGCTATTCTAAAACTCTGTCGCGTCGCGCGCGCTAATACAAGCGCTAAATTTAGCGCTAGCGTGCGCTAAAATTGCGTACGTTATTCTAAAACTCCCTATTAACACGTCACCGGTCGCCAGGTCGTTTGCTGGGAGACAAAGTGCTTCAGAGCTCTCGGAGTCGTGGCTCGGAACTCTTCCGTGACGCCCGGGGACCAGGCGCTCCCCATATATTCTGCATATGCCTGGGTGTCTTTTTTTTTTTTACTTAGTTGCCAACGGCCTTTCGCGGTGGCATAGACGTGCCCCAGCCGACATGTCTCGGTGATTCTCGCCGTTCGCGAATGTGTATCCTCTGTGGCAGATAGGAAAGCCATAAGTCGTATTTTATCCTCGGCTTCTGAGAACCAAGGCTTGGTTTTTGGTTCACTCTCGGAGCAATGACCTCTCACCCGATTGGTCGAAAGTGCGTTGTGTGTGGGCGTTGTAGTTTCATTCCTCTAGCCAATGGGACCAGGGTCGAACACTGATTGGCCTGGACGGGTTTGAGCACGATGTTTTATACCCTGGCCGGACAGAGAAATCTTTGAGTTTTGGAACGGACTCGTGAGCGACCCCACTTACGTTCAGCTCCCGCGGTGCGCCGCGTTACCTGTCGTGCGCGACAGCGTCTTTGTCTTTGCGGCTACAAGGTAGTCGCCGTCCTTACCGTGCGCGGTAGGACCATCTGACGCCGAGGCGTCCCCTGCAGTCTGTAAGCCGTGCGCGGCAGTTTATTACAACGCGGGATCATTTTGCACTTGTCGTTTATGTAACTGTGTGATTATTTGTTTTTAAGTAAAGTTTTGCTGATCTCGTTAACCCTCCGAGTTGTCGGTCGCCTCTGCATCACCACCGACGCATCCAGCCCTCCAGCAACTAGCCTCATCCACGATCCCCCGGTCCTCGACGGCAACTACAAGGTGGTCCATCGAGGTCGGGGAAAACAACCTTACCGTAACATCTACTTAGCCCATCATAGTAACCGACAGGAAGAATACGAAAGGGAGTGGGAGTCGAAAAAGTTTAGGAGTTTGGACGAGTTTCTCCGCCACTCTCAAAAGGTGCCCGTTACGCCGGCCTAAGGGGGCCCTCGTGGCACCGCCCCGGCCTAGTGCCACCCCCGCCCGAGCGGCGACCCACCCTCGCCACTGCCAGCTACCTCCGGGGAAGAAATAACCGGCCTCGGTCGACAGCAGCCGCCACACAGAGCCTAAGTAACCCTTTCACCACACTACAAACAATTGCAGACACCACCACCTCAGGACATGGAGCATACATTCATTGTACTAGCGTCTATAATTGAGCGGACCCCGGTATTTCTCGAGGCACTAAACCAGCTGGTGGCGCAGTTCATGCCGCCTCCACAAGTTCGCAGCAGTCCACCTCAGCGGGTGTGGCAACAAGACCCGTGGCAGCGGCTTAAATTGAGACGCAGGAGTGCGGGATCCTGGAAGACGGAACAGTCCACATTGCACAGAACGGAGTCGCCAGCTACGCCGCAGAAAGGCAAATGATGCAGAAGGGTCAACACCCATCTTAACCCCACCGCAGACTGCAGTGCTTCCATCCATCGGAAAGAAGGAAGTGAGCGCCTTCACTGAACAAAAAATCTGTGGAGCCGTCAAGCAGGCCGGGACTGGCAATACAAAAGACTACACGGTCCATCGAAATAAAAAAGCGAATGCAACTGCCATCACCACACGAGGCCCACTCGTGACTGAGAAGCTTCTCCAGGTCCGAGAAATACAAAAAGGGAGGAGACACTCCCACTTCAGCTGTACAAACACTCAGCAGGGCACCGGTGCCGTGGAGTTATTTATCTCCCCGATTGGGTAAATTCTAAAGAGACACCCCGCCATTCTCACCTCGTCACCGACCTTGGTAGTGTGAGGACGCACGCAATACAAGTGGCAGAAGAGGTGACCGGGGTGGGGCTCACCTACCTGCAGAGCTAGTCTTGCATGCTGTTCTGGGCCGCAGCTGCGTTGCATACCTCGAAATACTGGAAAAGTCCCGTATGTAGGCTGCTTATGAAATAGTTCCTGTAGCATTTGGTGAGAACAGCCCCCTACATTGGCAGCACGCCTTGTACAATCGCTATTCAAACGCAAAATACTCTCGAGGGTTTAATTTGTTCACTTTATAAAGGTAGGGGATATGATGGTCACCATAACCTAAGGCCGACTCTTTGATGTGAATTGTGATGTTTTAAGATATTTTAAAAATGAGTGAGTTAATACATCTATTGTTTGTAGCTCTTAAGTTCCACATAGTTTGGAGTTCAATAGTATGCGTCAATACACATTTGTGTCGACACATAAACAACTTTAAAACAAAATGAAACTTAACAAAGTTAAGAACTCATTCACCACTCGCTAATCAACGTTGGATGAGTTGCCAATCACATTCGCCATGTTGTCAATAGTGTTCAACTCAAACCAGGCATGCCAAGAGAATGAACTTTCTCGCTTGTGATTTCGTCTGCACTTACCACAATCATTGCAACATCTTAGGGCTCCTCGTGTGATGCAGAGGAAACGAGTTTCATTTTGTCAGCATCGTATGTGAGTAGGATAGAATAAGTAGCATAATGTGTGTGCAACCTTATACTGAAGTTGTTTTAACAGTTATTCCTGTCAAATAGAGTATTTCACATATGTTGACTAATTTCACTACAAACTTGCGACTCACTGCAATTATATTTTCTAGGAAACGGTTAGCGGAACTTCACTACCACTTGGTCCGGAGGTTCACCTGGCCCGTCTATTGGGAGATACAAAGATTCCTGGGGTCGCTGCCCGTCAAGAGCACCAGCCTGGTGGATGAGAGCAGCTGCTCGGACCAGTGGCGTACGCAGGGGGGGCTGAAGGGGCCGCGGCCCCTCCCCCCCGCCCAAAACATTTCCGAGGTGGGGGGAGTGGGCAAGGTCACTGACTCTTGGATTCATCAATATCAATACGGTGTTGTATATTTTTTAAAACAGCAGAACCAACTTCGTGAAGTTGTAAAATAAAAAGGCAATAAAAAAGGAAGGGAATGCAATACGTCATTTATGACACAGTAAAAATAATAAAAAATGTGTAGTTTCATCATCTTTCATGTATATGACGAGAATAATCAATTAACGAATTTATTGATTTATTATTCTATTAAAGGGTGGCGATCAGTCGGATTAATGTGTTAATGAACCCCCATCTCCAATCAAGATTCAACGCTTTATGAAAGCGATAGATAACAAAAATATGTAGGACCAAAGGTTCTACAACCCACAGCACTAAGATTATGGAAGCATCCGACTTATCTAACGCTTTGCTGCACTTCCATGCGTGTGAAACGATACAAAACAACCTTTAGTAAGAAGGAACAACAAAACATTAAACATTTAATAAGAAGGGTCCAGCTTGTGGGGACCCCACAGATCACAATAAACGTAACCAAGGACTGTGGGTTGCGCAATTGGGCGTGTAAGCCGTGGCCTCCGCAATCTGCTTTTTGCGTATGTATGTGTTGTTGCTTTTGTGTTTTCTTCTGTTCCAATATAGTTTTACATAACGGTCGTCGCGGAGTAGACGGCACTGCGAGATTCACACGCATACATGTAGACTATAATCGGCAGGATATCTCATTTGTTAAATAAATTGTGAGGTAGGCTGCGCTGCGTAGCGTTACTCAGGAAAGAAAATATATTTCTTTACTTCTCTTATTGCTTTGCAAGTGCCCCATGTCCCTCTCGCGGAGCCGCCAGGGCTGGTTTGTTGTCACCACGGAGCAACCCTAGTGTCCCCGTCTTAATTGTTCCTCGAGGACCCCCGCTCTGGGTGCGTACCATGCGCTGTGCCTCACTCGAGCGCAGCGGGGCCCCTCAATGTTTTGTAGACCTTTTTTTATTTGGAGAACAAGTGTCAGTACTGTTCTTGCACTCCAGACGAATGTTTTTCCTGGATGTGGTGTCCGGCTGACGGTCGACAGTTAGGGCGAAGGTTTCTGGGAGTTTTTCGGGGGAATGTGCATTGTCCTTTCTTAATTGGATTTCCTATTGTATATGTTTGTTTTGTAATACATGGCTCCCATTGATCTAAAGAGAGCGACATCTGATTGGCTCCACGAATGGCGGAAAAAGTCTTAGCAAAGTGAATATAAGCACCTAAAGGCGCGGTATTTGCGGTTCAAGGTTCGAGTACGGAAGTTGTCATCGGCAGTTTGAGAACCACGCGATAGGGGCGTGAAAGTGCGACCTGCTGGCTTAGGACGAGAGCTAAGTGCCATATGTCAGTGTATAAATCGTTTTCCATTGTTCCTTTGTTGCGTTGTGTGACCTCCTTGGGATCAACCTCATACTCAAAACGAGCTAATTGACATTTGCGGAAATATTATACAAGACAGCATCGTCAAGAGGGTCAACGAGGCCAAGGCCTTTAGCGTACTGGCTGATGAAACGATGGATATCGGGGGGTTTCGAGCAAATGTCCGTGTGTGTCCAATGCGTGCAAGATGATAAGGTTCGTGAAGAGTTCCTTGGATACGCTCAAGTGCATGATCTCAGCGGCAGGGCACTGGCAAAAGAAATCATAGAGTCTCTGAGTGGCGTGGGAATTGATCTGCGATACCTGAGAGGCCGGGGCTACGATGGGGCCGCAGCAATGTCGCACGACTTAACGGGGTCCAAGCTGCGGTACTGGAGGAGTACCTATCGGCATTGTTTCTACAATGCGCAAGTCACTGCCTCAACTTTGTGCTATGTGATGCAGCCACAGTTCCCGATATAAGGAACTGCATGAGCACGGTCAGAAAGATTTGCTCATTCTTCCGCGCAGCTCTCCAATCAGAAGATACTTGTAAACAAGGTTGGACTCCTTTGCCCGGAATCCCGGAAGAGGGGCCTTGTGTCGTTTTGTGAGACGAGATGGGTGGAGAGACATGATTGTATATTGCCAATCATCAAGCTGCTGAAACCCATTGCTGCCACTCTCCAGCAGTCGGACGAGAGTTGAGCTTCAGACAGCGCCTCTCGGGCACATATGCTTTTGCTTTCAAAATCATCCAGTGCCTTCCTAATCAGCCTGCACACAGCGGCTAAGGCTCTTGCGTTGACACTACCCCTGTCGAAGGCACTGCAGGCTGTATCAATCGACTTGCCATCAGCCCTTACGTAAAAAAGTAAACTCAGCATTAGGACAAATGTGGCAGAAGGTGGAACAGAAGTTCAAAAGCATATTTGACGGAGCAACGAAAGCAGCGGAGTTCTTTGCCACAGTGATAGGGCTGCCAAGATGCCGGGGTAACATGAGCACATTGAACGACCCTGAGTCTTTCTATCGGGTTTAGGTATGCGTACCCTTCTTGAACTATTTGAACAGCCAACTCAAAGCAAGATTTGAAAAACATGAGTTCGTTCTATCTTCATTCAGCTGCGTTCTTCCTTCGCAAGTAGCTTCCAACCTCCAAGACCCAGTTGCTGAAGACACGCTTCTCGACTTCTACGCGGAAGATGTTGACAGGAGCCAGGCAATCGGCGAGCTAAGGCTGCGGCGGCACAAGTGGCAAAATGAAAGAAATGCTCCAGCGAGCGCCCTCCAAGCTTTCGACGCGTGTGACCTCCTGTTCTACCCGAACATCGGAAGACTTCCTCAGATCTTGGTCCCACTCCCCGTCACGACGGCGAACGCTGAGCACTCACTCTCCACCCTGAGACGCCTGAAGACCTACCTGCGCCCCACAACGTCTCAAGCGAGGCTTGCAGGACTTGCCCTTCCGTATTCACACCGAGAAGTGACGGTTGATATCAATCAGGTGATTCGCCGTTTCGCACTGTCCTCAACCCGTCGCCTTGACTTTCTTCTGTGAATGGACTTCGGAAACCTTAGAAATCGACACCAACAAACAAATTATGTGAGATTTTTGTTGGTTAGATCAGGTTAAGATGGGAAGTAATTTATGGTGGCGCAGCTTTCCAGTGTTTATAGTCTATCCATCAAGGTGTTCTGCGTTTCTACTTATGCAGCATCGTTTTATCAGCCCCGATGACTGGAGGCTTCGTGCATTAAAGCCGTGCTTTATAAATTTTTTTTTTTTTATGATTCTTGTTTTCTGCTAACTCTGGTGCCTACTGTTGACGTGACTTGTAAATAAAAAATAAAGTAAAATGCAAATGCCTTCCTGGTGAGGAATTTCCGGGGCATCTTTTTTACGTATAATAATCATCCCAAAACCAATACGACAACTTTATTTTAATTATTTATTAGAAGAATGCATAGTTTATTAGAAAAAAAAAGAAAATGCTTTGATTTCCTTCTGGACTTTCTTTTCTCTTTTTATCTTTGTCCCCCTTTACTCTCATTGGTTCGGCCTAGTGAGAGTAAGGGGGACAAAGATAAAAGACACTGGCTCGGACCCCACTATGCCTGCAGTATTGGAGCTATCCACCTTTCATTTTTGAATCATTGTCTTTTCTTATATAGTATTTTCTGGTGTACAAGTCACGGTTTTTTCCATCCATTTTTCGCGGTGCGTCTTATACAACAATGCAACTTATACAAGTTTTTTTTTGACGCTGCGCGTTATTTTTTGTAGAGCACCGTAACCATGTAGCCACAGGTGGTGGTGCCCCTCCAGGAGGCGCTGCTGTCTTCCTTAACTTCTGGCATCCGCCTCTGGTCTATCTCGTTGCGACAACATGGTATTTTCCTTTGTGTTGCCCGTGTTCCCACTTTGTATCGATGACATACGAACATGCCGCCACCGAAAGCACGGAAAAGCTACACGGCAAAATTGAAGTTGAGTGCTGTCGCGTAGGCGATTGAAAACGGCAACCGTGCAGCAGGAAGACATTTTGATATCAGCGAGAAACTCGTCCGGGGCTGGCACAAAGCTGCGAGCATGCTGAAGCCAATGAAGAGCATGAAGAAAGCTAACTGTGGCAAAAAGGATAGCTGGTCTCAGCTAGAGGATCGCCTGCAAAACATAAATTCTTGAACAGCAAGCAGCAAGCAGGGGACTGTCCACAGTGCAGGTACGTCTGAAGGCCCAAACACTGGCGAAAGACATGAGCTTGGTGGACTTTATTGGCGGGCCATCCTGGTGCTTCCGTTTTATGAGATGCCACCGGGTAGTTATCAGAGCTCGCACAACACTCTGTCAGAAGCTTCCGGACAACTTCCAGCAAAAAATGGAAAGTTTCCAGGAATTTGTGAGAGAACAAATTCGGGACCATGATGTTGGGCCTAGTCACATCGTGAATATGGACAAAGTCCCTCTGACATTCGACATTCCAATGAGAAGGAGTGTTGCCGACAAGGGCAAAAAGACCATTACTGTGACAACCACCAGCCATGAGAAATCTCATTTCACCGTCGTTCTGGCCTGCTGCGCTGATGGCACCACACTACCACCCATGATCAGATCCAAGAGGAAAACGATGCCCAAGGACCCCTTTCCGTCCGGAGCCGTCATCCAGTGCAGTGTAAAAGGCTGGATGGACGCAGAAATTATAGGGCTGTGGCTGGACAAACCCTTCTCGCAGCGACCAGATGAATTTTTCGAGATAAAGAAGGGCCTTCTCGTGATGGACAGTATGAGGGCGCACATCACTGATGTCAAAGCAAAGCACTTCGTGGCATTCACTTTTAAAACAAGCTTTTGCAAAAGAAATATTGTTGCATGTTGATAGATAATATTTCATTTTGGGTTTTCCAGCTCGTGTAGGTTGCGTTAGCACTACACTCTTTGAAACGATTCTTCAAGGACTCACCGCCATTCGCAAGCTCCGTAGACGCTGGCGCCGCGCAGCAGCCAGAGATTACGTATGTTCATATAACATGTAAGAACCAAAAGTAACTGCTGCCGTTGCGGTATTTAAACAAACTAAGTTCATTCTAAGGTTGTACCTTGTTTATGCGAGGCCATTTCTTTTAATGAAACATATCAAGAACACTGAGATGGTGGCAGTCAATTATCTCAGTCTGCTGTGATTTTGGTTTTTGTACTGCAGATTGATTTCATCTTTTGTTTTCAAGAAACTGTTCAAAATTCTTCCTGGAGCTGACCCTGATGTCTCCTCTTTCATGGCCGGATTCAGCATCTGCTTTTGTCATGGCTGGAGGGAGTCGAGGACAATCCCCATCCAAAAGAAGGGTGACCGGTAGGAATCCGCTAACTAGAACTTGATCACTCTCGGCTGCACGATTGCAAAGCTGTACGCAGGATGCTTCACGTCTGGCTGCAGCTTTGGCTGTACAACCACTATCTCCTCTCACAGTGTCAGAAGGGCTTCCTGCCACATAATGGTGCATTTAAGGGCAATTTCGTGCAGCAGGAGTGTCTCGACAAATCCTAAACAAGTGGAAGAGAGTCGCGTGTTGCATTCCTCAAACTTGCCAACAACTTCGGGCCCGTCGTGCATGATTCACTCGGCTACACAGTTCGAGGGTGTAATTTTTAGCACTCTATATTCTTCGTTCATTTCACTTCATTTATTTCATTTATTTTTCCCTCAAAGCGCCCGGAGGCATTACATGAAGGGGGGAGAGACAAAAGAAAGAGTTCGCTGCAAAAACAGGAAAACACTAACATTGAAAACAGCACGCGACAGATCGCGCACACATACACAGCATACTATATACACAACAGCTACACACCAGAGAGCGTACAAAATTAAAATGACTTAAATAATTCTTCACATACACTCCTAAACTGAGCACAGTCTGAGATATCAACCACACTTTCAGGGAGATCATTCCATTTATGGATAGCCAAGATCAAGGGCGATTCTGAAAAATGCATAGTGCGACATAAGGGTAGCCCGATTTTATGACGGTGATCATGCCGAGGAAAAATCCTATGGGGCGGAAGTAAAAGTTGACTTTTAAGGTCAGCGTTGTAATAATACACGCGATGAAGAAAAGCAGTCGTGATACTTTGCGTCTGTTACATAATAAATAATGCCCCTGGCGATCACATTTTTCGTGCCGAGAAGGTGAGGGACTACCTCCATCCACTCGTAAAGCCCCGCTCCAGGAACCCCGAAATAATTTTGGTAGGCAGATGTGCCGCTCTTCCAACGAGTTGTTCAACTTTACCAGTGACTGCTAGTAATGCAGGCTTCCAGTTAAGAGACTCTTTTCAATGGCGAGGAATGTTGTCACCAGCATTATGAAGATCCTCTGAGAATACACATGAAGCAATAGACCGTTTGCTAAATGACTCATCAGCAAGTGCATGCTGGGTTGTGGACATCACACGTTTTGTTTCTGTTTCGCCACAGGCATCTGGCAACTAGAGCCTGCAGCAATATGCCGCCGGAGGGCGCAGGCGTCTGCGTAAACAGTTTAGAGCTTCACTTTCGAAACCGGAGGTATGCGGCCGCACCGGGGCCAACATGGAGATGTATTGCATTACCTTGTGTAGCTACGTATAATAAATAGTTTTATGCAACGGACATTCCAACTACATAATCGGTGACCCGGGGTCCCGGACAGCACACCTCGGTCACACAACCTCAACCGACCACCGGTGAGCAAGCATAACTTCCGCCAACGGTTCCGCAGCTGAAGCGCCCGCCCAAGCACCGCTATCCTCTACCGTCTCCACCATCGCTCTCAAGCTTCCGTGCTTCTGGGCGGCGGACCCAGTCGTCTGGTTCGCGCAAGTTGAAGCCCAATTTGCGACGAGACGTATAACCTCCCAAAAACAAAAATTTCAACACGTAATTGCCGCCCTCAACCCGACGGAAGCGGCAGAGGTGCGCGACATCATACTCTCTCTGCCGGCCGACCCGCCATTCGACCGGCTGAAACTCAAGCTTGTCCACCGCACCACCCTCTCCGAAGAAGCGCCTGCAACAGCTCCTAACTACAGAGGACTTAGGGGACCAAAAACCGTCCCAGTTACTCCGCGGGATGCGCCACCTGCTTGAGGAGAAAGCTGCAACAATCGACGACTCGCTCCTTCGGCAATTGTTTTTGCAGCGCCTACCAGCTAATGCGTACATGGTGTTGGCAGGTGCCGGAGACACCACGCTTGACAACCTCGCTGCCCTGGCGGGTAGTGAAAGTTGCTTCACCCAGCATCTCTGCCATCGACAGCTCGGTCCAAGCGCTTCTAGACCCAAATGAAGTAAAAAAACCTGGTTTCTTTCATGGAATTCAGAGCCCTGCTCGACGAGGTCCAGTGCATCGCGCGCAGGTGCTCGCAACCCTGGAAAACCCACGGCCGAGACACCCTCGCTCCTTTCCTCGCCCTCGTGGATCGTCGCGTGCGCGTAAGTACCAGAGTTTGCTGGTACCACCACAGCCTTGGCGACAACGGCACCAAGCGCGTCCCGCCCTGCGCTCAACAGGGAAACATCCAGGCTGTGCACTGAAAGCGGCCAGTGCTCTTGGCCTCACAGCGCGCCGCTCTACTCCATCTTCCACCTGTACAGCTGGGCTGTACTAGACCAAATGATCAGAGGGGGAAGCCTTTAATGAACAGTTCTTATAACAAAACTAATTTGAAGAGAGAACATTCGGTGCCATCCCAAACGCAAATTCAACCTCAAAAATTGTCTCACATATCAGGGATGCCTTCTCAGCCACGCCCATTTTATGTGGTGGACAAAGTATCCAAAACCTGCTTTCTGGTGGACACAGGTGCAGAGTTTAGTGCAATCCCAGCTTCCTGTGTCAATCGTCGAAGGTGTCCAAGCTACAACTTACAAGCTGTAAATGCTACAAAAATTGCAATGTACAGCCAGCGCTCTCTGATAACGGACATCGGTCTAAGCCAAACTTTTTGCTGGATTTTCTTGGCTGCCGATGTCAGTCACGCCATCCTTGGAGCTGATTTTCTCTGGCACTTCGGTCTTCTCGTTGACATGTGCAACACCCGGCTACGAGATGCCACAACGCTCCTGTCCATGCACAGCATCGCAGCGGCCACGGGAGCGGTGACTTTGACACTACTTCGACCACAAGTCCGGTCAGACTTTGAGGATTTGGTGCGAGTTTTGTTCCCCGACGTCTCCAGTGACCATAACTCGCCCCATCAAGCACAACATCACGCACCACATCATCACGTCGGGACCACCTGTTCATGCACGCCTTCGCCAACTACCACCTGAGTGAATGAACGAGGCCCGGCGAGAGTTCGAGCACATGCTTGAACTCGGGATTGTGCGACCATTTTCAAGCCTATGGTCGTCATTACTGCATATGGTCCCCAAGTCCACCCCAGGAGATTGGCATCTTTGCAGTGACTACCGCTCCCTCAACCATGTGACCCAACCAGACCACTATCCTGTGCCCCAGATGCATGATTTCGTAACCACGCTTCACAGAGCAATGGTGTTCTCCAAAGTGTACCTTGTCAAAGCATATCACCAAATTCCAGTGGAAGAAGCTGGCATCGCAAAAAATGCCATCACTATGCCATTTGGGTTATTCGAGTACACCCGGGTGTCCTTTGAACTTTGGAACGTGTAGCAGACTTCCCAGAGATTTATCGACGAGATAACACGAGGCCTGGATTTCTGCTATGCATATGTCGATGACATCCTCGTCGCCAGCACTTCTGCCGAAGAACATGCATAATACCTGCAACAACTCTTCACTCGCCTCGAAAAACATGGTGTACTCATCAACCCAGATAAGTATCAGCTTGGCGCTAGTGAAATTATTTTTCTGGGACATTGCATTAACACCGACGGTCTTCGCCCTCTCGGCAATAGGTGCAAGCAATTCAGGATTACCCTCAGCCAGGCAACAAACAGAAACTTTGGCAATTTCTGGGATTGATTAACTTGCACCGAAGATTCCCACCAGGTTGCGCATGCGCATGCAGCCTCCGAACGATCTCCTGTCATCCCTGGGACCCACCGCCGCTCCGTTGGAGTGGACGGACCAGGCTCAGGCCTCATTCATGCAGATCAAGGAAGACCTGGCGGCAGCTGCTCTCCTCGCCCACCCTCAACCAGATGCAGCTGCATGCCTCATGATGGACGCATCTGATATCGCCGTTGGTGCATGGTTGCAGCAGTTCGTTGATGAGACTTGGCAGCCTCTGGCATTTTTTTCGAAGTCCCTGTCACCTGTGGAAACTTGCAACAGCACCTATGGACGCGAGCTGCTAGCAGTCTACACGGCAGTCAAGTACTTCTGCCACTTCTTAGAGGTATGGTCTTCTTGCCTAGAGGCATCTCTCAGGAAATCTTGTCAAATAGTGCGCAAGAGAGCTTTGAAAAATGGTCTGACCATCTGTAGAGGGTGGGGTTTCCAGTAAGTTCATTGGCAGAAGTGGCGGGAAGTTAAACTAAGAAGTTTAAAAGGGTGCTGAAGCCACGCCGCGAAAACAGAAATCTAAGGCTGGTAGTTATTCCTTACATGTATTCTATCGCGCATAATCTGAGGAAAGTGGAACAGCGGTACAATGTTCCGATAGTTTCTGCACCAAAAAAGTTGAGGTGGCAATGCAGTAAAATCAACAAGCCACGCACGATCGCAGATCCGTGTGATACCAAGCACAGGAATAAGTACATGGAATGTACAACTGGCATAGTTTATGAAATTCCGCTGACATGTGGGTCGAGTTATGTGGGGCAATCTGGCAGATGCGTGAATGACCGTGCGCGAGAGCACGCTGCGTCAACAAATACGACACCTTCCGGGCGTCTCGCGGTTCACTGCAGCAGGTGCCCTTGCGCGCCGTTATTCCACAACACTAAGATCCTAGCCAAATATACAAGCAAAGTGTCGAGGAAAACATGCGAGGCTTTCGAGATTAAAGAAGGGGGAGTGATCACATTAGCGAAGCTTACTTAGCCCTTTCCACATATGAATATGAGTTTTTGAACCGGGGGCTGAGCAAAGATGAGGAATAATTAGTACACCTGTTGGGTATATGTGTGTGTACTTTTCAAATAAACTTTAGTTGAGAGTGTGCCCTGTCCTGTTGTCTTTCTGTCTGTCCGTGTATTTTTCGGCGCTTTTCCATCGTAGGTCACCTCACATCATGACACCACAAGCCCCTCATCCACACCTTCACCACCAAAACGGATGATGTAGAGGTGGTCACTTTTCTTTGTTATTCTTTTAGCACCGTCATGACGGCATCCCCCGCTCTGTTTTGTTTACACGCCCGACGGCGCTTCGGTCGGGAATGGGGAGCCGCTTGGGGAGACGAGTGCCGCGTTTCAGGGGGTCCCGCGCTGTTACGAGTCGGAATTCTGCTTGTTTATAAGCTTTTCCCGGTATGAGGGAAATAGCCGCGGGCATGTCGCCCTCTTCTTGGCATTTCGTGCGGAACCCCGGTTTTCGAACACACGTGAAAACAAAACTTGCCCACGAGAGGCTGCTGTCTCAACGCCGCGCACGTCTACCCCTTGACCCTGAAACGCAGGGCCAGACAAAGGTTTGCCGGGGAACCCACGGCCGAGACATAAACACGTCACCGGTCGCCAGGTCGTTTGCTGGGAGACAAAGTGCTTTAGAGCTCTCGGAATCATGTCTCGGAACTCCTTTGTGACACCTGGGAACCAGGCGCTCCCCATATATTCTGTATATGCTTGGCGTGCCTTTCTTTTTACTTTGTGTCCAACGGCATTTCATGGTGGCATAGACGTGCCCCAGCCGGCATGTCTCGGTGGTTCTCGCCGTGGTTCGCAAATGTGTATCTTCTGTGGCATATAGGAAAGCCGTAAGTCGTATTTTATCCTCGGGTTCTGAGAACCAAGGCTTGGCTTACGGTTCACTCTCGGAGGAATGACCTCTCACCCGATTGGTCGAAAGTGCGACAATGCGACGCCTGGGGGTGCTGCGGCACCTCAGGCTGGTACGCCCTCCGTGACGTGTGCAACGTGCAGCTGCGAACTTGATGACCAGGAGAGAGTGTGGTGGACAGACCTGCAGCGTGAGGGACGAATGAGGGGACAGCACCGAGGAAAAGGAGGACAGCGATAATTCCCAAGTGTTGTTTTTCACCGGAAAAAGAAGACGATCAGCAAGTTGTGTGGATGTATCCATATCGGCTCCGGCTTCACCAAGTGATTTCGCAGCAATTTCTGGCGAATATTGGCCCGATTTTTACATCCCTCGATCCGTGAAGTCACCAGGATTCCGTGGACACCTAGTTTTCAGGCGGGACACTCCTTCTCCCGGTGTTACGAACGTTTTTGTGCCACGACCACGCCGTCGCCGCGCTCAGCCTAAGCGCGCGAGCCAAGTGTTTGGCCCACCAGGTGCGCCGGCTGCACGCCGGCCAAGTGGCGCATTTCTGCGTGCGCTCCTCATCGACGTGCAAGCTTCTCACACAACCAGCGGAGAATATAGGTTCAAGTAATCGGTGAAGACATCACCCCAGAAGAGTTGACCACCAAAATGGGCTGGCGCACCGCCCGTTCCCGCCGTCCCGACAAGAAACGTGACCAAACCTCATCTCACGACGACCCACCCCAATCGCAAGACTCCCGCTCTTGCTCTAAAACCAGGAAGAATGTTATATCTCAAGTCCTCAAGGCCAGACGTATGCCCCAATTACCCAGGAACGAAATTAAGATTCTCGTCAGACCTAAAGGGGCACTAAATATCCCCAAAGTCGGCAGCCCCACAGTGACTGCAGCCATTTTCCAAGCAACACAACTTAGCCCGGAAGAAAGCCAAGACGACACAATCTGCCCGAACGTTTAACAAAACATTGTCGTGACCAGCACGCCCTGACCGCACAATGCTGACAGGCACATGTGCACGAAATCTATCCACGTCAATGGTGTTAGCCAAGAAGTCAACGCATACGAGGCAACGCCGGACAACACTACCAAAGGAGTTATCCCAGGATAGCTAAACACAGCACAGGCAACCACCCTTCGCCTGTTACAGACACATACCCATCACTAACACGTTACCACAGGATTTACCCAGACATTTACCATAGTAACACTTGCAAGATCTGTAAGACTCAGGTAGCATCACTTCCCTACATGCTATGAAAATGTAAACACCAATATCCGACAATTAATACTATGACCCTCTCGTCGAGATGGCACACCGCCCTGCGCAGCTCCCACCTCGACGACCAACTCTGGGCTACCCAGCAAGCCTGCGAGGCGGCGAAGAGGCAAGACCTCGACGTCCCCACGTGGGAGGCCTAGGCCCAGCCAACTAAACTGCTGGTTTCAACAAAAGTTTGTTCCTACTCCTCCTCCTGTTTTTAACCAGGGGAGACGAGGAGAAACGGGCTTGGGAGCCGGACTCGTCTTTGGTTGTACTCGTGATACCCAGAACTTCTAATTAAAACAACCTACTAAACAACACGTCGTCATGTCGCTGACGGAGTTTAGAGTCGGGAGCTACCATCAGGACATCTGTGATCAGAGCACCCGGCGGAAGGAACCTATCTGCGACTTACGATCAAAGACAATCAAAAGATCACTAGAATTTCATGATATCCACCAAAAAGATTTACACCGAGAAGTCCGCACACCGAAATGCCCGCGCACCAAAATGTCCACGCACCAAGATGTCCACGCACCAAGATGTCCGAGAACAGAAATGTCCGAGAACCGAAATGTTTGAGAACCGAAATCAGGGTGTCTACCAAATTCTTTTTTTAAAATTCCCTGACTTTTCCAGGTTTTCCCTGACTATTTTAATTGAATTCCCTGACCCACAACTACCGACACCAAAACACAATATATTATAGATAGACATTATTCACAACGTAAATATTTTATTTAAGTTAGATAAAGCAACTACCTTCACTTTGGAAGATGTTTAGAATATAGCACTGACCAGGGTTTACTGTTTCAGAGAGTTTGGTCCAGGTACCTGATCAGTACATCCATTTGATCTCTCTTAGTTACTTTGTTCAGTGACTCATCAAAAGCAACCCAGATATGGCACGCTAGAGAGGCTTGCTAGCAACTTCTCTTGAAAGTATGGGCCGATACCATGACATATGGTATATCCCACTTTGACTTTTCCAAGCTGCATTTTTCTGGTGGTCTCACACATGGGGAACATCAACGGAAACAGCGAGGCAGACGCTGCCGCCGAACGGAAAGAGCCTTATAGTGTTCAAGCACCACATGATCCCGGCTTTTGTGACTTCCTTCTTCAATCAAAAGCCACCACCCATGTCTTCACAGAGGGGCTAAGAGCTTCCGTGGCGGTGGTTAGACGCATTGCCGGAGCTTTACAAGCGCTATTGCTACCTCCGGACAAAACACCCGTTGCTGTCGCGGAAGGCAAGTCCGCATTTGTCGCAGTTTTGAAAAATATGATTGGGCTCTGGGAAACGCTTTGGAGATATTTCATAGCAACTTGATGTTTCTTAGTCTGAACATGAGTAGTAATCACCCTATTCTCCATGTTGCTCAGGGAGAACTTCTTGCAGCACATTGTGCAGTGAGCACTATTTGGATCGTTTGGAACGGGCCAAATCCAACTTGCATTCGTGGATATGTCAGGGTTTGTCCAGTTGAGGTGGAAGGAGCACTTCCTCGACAGCGACATAGTCACTTTCACATATCTCCACTTCCGGAAAATAACACAATAGAAAGCCCAACCCAAAGCCACAAACGCGCGTGGCAGAGCTCGCAGAGCGCAGGCGTCCAGATTGCGTTTACGGGGAAGCGCGAAAACACCACATCTGACAAACGAATGGATCGCTAGGCGCGCGCCTCTCAGAGGGTAGATGAATGAACGACGGCTGTTCTCTTCCGAGTGAGTGGTGACTCGCGCCACCTAGTATCGGCTAGAGTAACTGTTTCACCTCGTACAACAGCAACACCACCTGACAAGAGTCACGAACTAAACAAAATGGCCGCTGCTACTCTGCTTCACTAGTAAGTGTGAGTAACTCTTTAGCCGCCATACTTTAGCATTGCTACTCTAAAGTGTAGCGTACTTAGTGGCTTTAGAGTGTACTAAAAGAACGACGATCCGCCAGCTTCGCCCATGCTCTCGTGTGAAGCGCAGCGCGTGGAAAATTGGGCGGGTCGCATCGCGCCTAGGGGGTCGCGACGCCGCACTTGACTGCGCTCGTGGCTATGCCTGCCCGTGCCTGTCGCTTCTAGCGTAAGCGGGCGAGCATGGGATAAATTCCCTGACTCGGAAATCTTTTTGGAAATTTCCCTGACATATCCCTGACTTTTCCAGGTGTCTTAAAATTCCCTGACAATTCCCGGTTTTCCCGGTCGGTAGACACCCTGGAAATGTACGAGCACCGAAATGTACGAGCACCGAAATGTCTGAGCACCGAAATGTCTGAGCACCGAAATGTCTGAGCACCGAAATGTCTGAGCACCGAAATGTCTGAGCACCGAAATGTCTGAGCACCGAAATGTCTGAGCACCGAAATGTCTGAGCACCGAAATGTCTGAGCACCGAAATGTCTGAGCACCGAAATGTCTGAGCACCGAAATGTCTGAGCACCGAAATGTCCGCGCACCGAAATGTCCGCGCACCGAAATGTCCGCGCACCGAAATGTCCGCGCACCGAAATGTCCGCGCACCGAAATGTCCGCGCACCGAAATGTCCGCGCACCGAAATGTCCGCGCACCGAAATGTCCGCGCACCGAAATGTCCGCGCACCGAAATGTCCGCGCACCGAAATGTCCGCGCATCAAAATGTCAGCGCATCAAAAAATCTGTGCATTGAAATTTTTACCCACAGAAATGTCTGCACGCCGAAATGTTTGTGCACCGAAAATTCCTACACCAAAATGTCCTATACCCAAGATTCATACCCCCAAATGAGTGATTGAGAGCAGTAGTAAACATAAGGAGAAACTAACCCGTGAGATTATAGAGACCTGTGAGATCGGGCAACTAGGGCCAGTGTCGGCGCCTCTTCACTTTCTGTCGGATGGGAGTGTTGCTTTTAAAATTGGACAAAGCCACCATGCACAAGTGGCTTTAGAAGCGTTTGACCTCTACCTTTTGTATGCTTTCTTTCTCCGACTTGTTTGGTTGCAGCGTGTGTAGTATTTATTCTCGATGTGAGCACCAATTAAGTCAAGTAGTAAGTCAGTCTTCTTTTACTCTGACCATGTCGCTGAGCTATTTGTACATTTAAGAACATCACTCGACCCCAAGACTAAGAGCGACATGCTGCAGAGAGCTTGCGGTTGTGAGAACACGCCATCCCAGGATGACAGGTTGACCTGGCGCCATCTGTTGGCCGTCGACCCTGGTTGTCGTTTCCTCACAACTGCATTTAACAGCTGCCTCCAGTACAGGGCCTTCTCAGACCCGTGGCACCAATCCCGCACGATCCCGGTGCCCAAGAAAGGCAACCTTGACAAAACCACATGCTGGCGACCGAGCTTGCTCCTAGAAATGACTGGCAAGCTGCACTCAGGAGTGCTTGCATCATGTCTGCAGATGTGGCTGCTAGAGTCTTAAACAGGATGCAGAGGGTGTTCCTGCAGAAGATGGTGACGTCTGCAATAACATCTGAACCTCTCCAATCCTGGAGAGGTTCAGATATTATTGCTGTTCTTTGTGCTGCACCTGCTATTTCCTTCACAGAACGTCCTCCCCTTTCTGTGTCTCTTTTTGCCACAAATGTTGTTTGCTGGGGGGATGGAACTTTGTCAAGACACACCATTGTGGCTTTTTTCTTCACCCCCTACATTCTTATTCCAATGGTAAATAAAATTCAATTCAAAGATTTGTGTTGTGAGATGAAAGCCATCATACCTGTCTCTGTACATAATTTATCATGCTGGATGCAGAAAAAAGGTGTTGAAGCCAATCTTCATTGCTCGGCAAAATATACGGTATCTTAAATTTGTGAAAAGTTGCAGAATCAAAAAATGCAAGCAGTGCATTCGGTCGTGACGGATGGTCCATAAACTGAAGGCGCCAGCTGGAACCGAAACTTGGTGGTTAACTAGTATCCAGAAAGCATTGTGCTGCACCTCGCCGTCAGGAACATTTGAATTTTGGAAAAGGTTTTAAAGGTACACTCTCCTGCAAGCCTAGATCTGAGGTCGTAGCTTCATTTCCCAAAATGCTCGCTGTACAGGTGGGCGTGCCCTCCAAGGAAGTCCAGTACTCCCGACACGCTATTGCAATTGATTTTATTCGCCGCTGTACACCTCGCGCAAAAGTGTAAAAAATGATAACCGCACAACAAAACTCGCCTCCCATTCATAAAAAACATCTATACTCTTTTTCACCTCAAGAAAAAAGGACGCTTTGTGCAATGTTCATACGCCGGGCGAAGTAGTTCTTACGAGATTTGGTTGTCGGAGGAAGAAGTGATGCTTTTGGTGTTTGAAACGTATACATCTTGATTAGATAACACATATCTAATCTAAAATGCATGTACATATATCTTAATTCTCCCCATAAAGGGGAAAATCAGTAATGCTCCGCGAGGAGCCGGACTTTTTTTACTACGGTTCTTGAGGTGAAAACGGGTATAGTAGGCCTAGCACGGCAACGATGAACCATGTCGTAGCGCTCGCACTGCTCATACGAGTAATGAAAAGGCGGAAGGCACCTCCTTTGCATTATGTGGCGTCAGAGCCTCCGCTGTAGTCAGTGTTGCCCACGAAAATGCTGGCTTTTTTGCCGAGCAGCTCGAGCTAGTTTAAAGTTCAGTGACTCGTTCGAAGAAGCATAACAATTTAACACTTTCTGCTGAAGGCGCGTTTAAAGCCAATGGCATCGAGACTGTTTTCTTGAAGAGAAAATTTGACTGCAAGAATCCCACCGAGTTGGCGACAACCTTGTGCAAATCTCATGACAAAGTGTATTGCCACAACGGCCGTCTCAGCGGACGCTGGTTGCTGCGTCCTCTTTGAGGAGGTTTCACATTATTTGCTAATCAAATAGCAATTTGACTTTATCAGCCAACATCGTTTGACGTGGAAAGGTCTGTCGTTAACCAACCGGATAAAACAGGTTATTGGTCAAAGCACTAAAATGAGAGGTAATCCAGAAGAATAATTAAAGTATGGCAATCAACCAAGTCCTTAACATGTAGGGGCCCTAGGTTTCAAACCTACTTTGTTCTTCGTCAGGGGCGACTGTGGCCGTCGAGGAGCGGCATTTTTCGGTCTTCTTCTTTCAGGAATGTGGCGCATTTCTCGAGCTTCTCTTTTCACGGATATGGCGAAGCCTGTTTACATACACTGTAGGGAAAGCGCCAAGGCACCTATTTATGTTTCCTGGCGCCATTTGAATGTGCCAGGACTCGAAAAGCCTATGTCGGTTGTTAGTCTCAGCGTCGATAATGCTGGTGTTGTCGAAATCTATCTGGTGGTCTTTGACTTTGCAGTGCTCAGCGACTGCGCTGCGCTCATGGTTGAGCTTGCAAACGTCGTTTTTGTGTTGGCGTATTCTTTCATTAAAAAAAATGTCTGTGTTGATCTAAAAAGAACGAATACACGAGCACCTATGTCCAACGCGTTGCCCGTCGTCAAGCTCGAGATCACTGACACCAGCAACCACAAGCATGTACACAGCCACACTCAACCTCGCGCATCTGCATACGCTACATCAAGGGAACAAGCGAGGCGCTGGCATGCGTGCTAGCCAAAGAAGGAATCAGCGTGACCCACAAGCCGACGTCCACTCTTGGGTTACTCATGCCCCGCCCAAAGGATCAGCGTCAAAAGGAAAAAAAACGCAGGGCATGGTTTATAAGATTCCTTGTGCAGATTGTACAGCCACTTATATCGGCGAGACAAAGAACTTTAATGAAAGAATACGCCAGCACAAAAACAACATTTGCAAGCTCGACCACGAGCGCAGCGCAGTCGCTGAGCACTGCAAAGTCCAAGACCACCAGATAAATTTGGACAACACCAGCATTATCGACGCAGAGACTAACAACCAACATACCGTATTTATTCAATTATAAGACAAGCTTTTTTAGAGAAAATCACTAGTAAAAGTCAACCCCCGTCTTATATTGGAATTTTTTTCATGGCAATCAAATCTGAACGTGTTTCAGGTGTAAAAGTTGTCGCTAGGTGACTCGAGCTGCTGCCCGCTACAACGGCTTTCTTTTTCGTCCATACGGGAGCTAGGCGAGGGTTGTACCTCCATCCGCCCATCCACCTCTTGCTGCTCTTGCTCCCCGTTGTTCCGGGTCACGTTTCCAACGTTTTTCTCTTGTTTCTCGTGCTAAATTGCTGAACTTCGCTGGAATCGACCTTTTGACGATTCTTCGGCTTGGAGCGTCACCAGAGATGCCGCGACAGAAGCAGCACCGCGTGCAGTAGGACGCCGCTTTCAAGAGAAAGGCCATCGTGCTCGCCGGAAGTGTTGGAAATCGTGCTGCGGGTCGCCAGCTCGACGTTCACAAAGTAATATCCGAAAGTGGCGAGCCCAGAAGGACGCTCCATTTCTAACAGCGGGCACGCGCAAGGCTTTCCGGGGACCACGGCAAGGCAGGTTCCCAGTAGTTGAGCAGAAACTCGCTGCGCTTGTAAAAGAAAGAAGAGCACAGCATCTGCTCGTTTCAATGGAGATCCTGCAGATCAAAGCCCGAGAAATCGCCAACGAAGAAGGTCTGTCACGGGCAGTCTTCAAAGTGAGCAGAGGATGGATGCAGAAATTTATGAAGCGAGCTGGCTTTTCTCTGCGCCGCCGGACATCGGTTGCGCAAAAGCTTCCTGACGACTACGAAGAAAAGCTGCTGTCCTATCAGCGGTACATCATCGCAGTGAGAAAGAAAACACCATTCCTTCTCGGGCAAATGGGGAACGCGGACGAAACGCCCATTTACTTCGATACGCCCTCGAATTATTCAGTGGACAAGAAGGGTGCGAAGGAAGTGCACATTCGCACGACGGGGCACGAGAAGAGGCGTGCGACAGTGATGTCGTCATACGGTGCAACGAAAAAGGCTGGATGACCGAAGAGCTCATGCTCGACTGGATAAAAAAATGTTTGGTGCAGAGGGCCAGGAAGCCTGATGAACCTTCCGTCCATGGTTGTTTTGGATGCGTTTAGGGGCCACCTGACTTTCCGGTAAAAACGAAGCTGAAGGACGTTCGCACAGAGTTGGTCGTCATTCCAGGCGGTATGACAAGCCAGTTACAGCCGTTGGATGTTTGCTTAAACAAGCCGTTCAAAGATCATGTACGACGGCTGTACCAAGAGTGGATGAGCAGCTCCAACGCTGCACTGTCTCTGACGCCGACCGGACGTCTAAAACGCGCGAGCCTCGCGACTTTGGCGCATTGGGTTGCCGATGCGTGGGCTGCCATTCCCGAGCAGATGGTGTTGGCCTCCTTTCGAAAATGCTGCATCTCAAACGCGATGAACGGGAGCGAGGACGACGACGTGTGGCTGCTGAGCAGCGACAAGGAGGCATCCGGAGAAAGTGACGATAGTGACGGCGATAGTGTATGATAACTTTCTGTTCGTTTTTGTGAACTGAGTTAAGTAATTTTTCGTAAATAAAGGTAAGCCCACCGTTCGCCTTATATGCGTGATTATTATTATTTTTTTTTTCGATTTTCTGAAGTGGGTCCTCGTCTTATAATCGAATAAGTATGGTAGGCTTTTCATCGAGTCCTGGCACATTCAAACGACGCCAGGAAACATAAGTAGGTGCCTTGGCACTTTACCTACAGTCTATGTAAACGGGCTTCACCGTATCCGTGAAAGGAGATGATCGAGAAATCCGCCACATCCCTGAAAGGAGAAAACAGAAAAACGCCGCTCCTCAACGGCCAAAGTCGCCCCTGACGAAGAACCAAGTAGGTTTAAAACGTAGGGCTCCTACATGTTTAGGACTTGGTTGGTGCCATACTTTAATTATTGTGTTTCCCAACCGGAGAGATTTCTCTCGAATGCTTACTTTCAAATCCAGAAGAACAAAGAGTATATGATAATGCGACTGTAAATCAACCCCAACTCTAGGAGTAGCGCAGAGCATCGCCCATCGAACATGCTTTGTAGTTTGCCAACATTTAGCTTAGAACATTTCTGCGAAAGGCCCAAATGTGACAGCTTGTACCTCTTCTCATATGCACTCATTCTTTCTCCAGCACTCACAATGCCAATGTGTTGTTCATGCCCAGATGCCACCATGCCGAGATGCCGCCGCACCACATGCTTCACCACTCCCGAAAAAAAGCAGCGTTGGAGCTGCGAGTGCTACAAAACCAGCAAGGGCCACGACTGGCCCTTGCTTTTTGCTGTATTTGCTGCTCAAGTCAAAAAGAAAATTGTAGGGGTCTACTATTACCGAATAGTAACACTAATATCAAATTGAACCAAGAAAAACTGAATATAAAATACCAAATGTGATTAACCTGATCTATCCTCAACTTCTGAGAAAATGTCCCTACTGGAAACACTGTGCTATGATGCATGCGTGTGTCCGCGAGCCGTTAACAGTGTCGACTGGCTCTGGAGGGGAAGGCAGGATATGGGGCCTCCAGCGTCGTCGGGGGACTGGTGGAGGAGGTGGAGCAGGTGGGTATGGCTCTTTCCGTGGGTGAGCCAGGTTATGCACAGCAGCACAGGCAAGGATTATGGTGGCTGACCTTTCCTCCTTATACTACGGCCTCATGTCTAGGCACGGGAGGCGCCTCTTGAACACACCAAATGCTTGTTTCACTGAGTTTCCTGTTTGGAAACGCGCTGCTTGGTACCTATGTGAAAGAGCATTGGTGATGCATTGGTCGCCATGACTGAACTCCACTCCAACTCTCGAGAGCCGCTCAGAGTAGCTCCAACGCAGACGAGTAAATTTTGGAGTATTTTCTCAAGTCGAGTAAAGTTTTAAGTGGAGATCTGTTTATGAGTCGCAAAGCCACCCTCAAGTCAAGTTTCGAGTCAAGTGTCGAGTCGAGTAACGTTTAAGAATACGGCGGTAAGGAAGAACATATTTGTCACTTGCGCGAGGTCTTGTGACGGATGGCCAATGTGGGCCATCTGCTAAACAAGAAATGCCGTTTTGGTGTTGAAGAGCTTTCATTTTTGGGCCACCACGTCAGTGCAAGGAGCAACGTGAGGTAGTGGTTGGAGCCTCATTCAATCTCCATTCTTCTCTAGAAATGGACATTGAGGAAAGGACGCCGCCACCGCCGCCATCACCAGGGGACACTGCTACCGCCTACTCATGTGGGCCTGACGCAGAGAGCGGCGAGGGAACATCAGACGCTGCAAGTCAGGAGGTTGAGGCTCTATCTCACCAGCGGAGTCAGCGCCGGCCCCAGGGCAAGTCGAGCAGGACACCGCCCCATCGCTACACAGCCGACCACAGCAGAGAAGAAGAACGCCGCAAAGATATGACGACTATGCCCTGAATTGATTGTAAATAGCTAATGTAAACATTCCGGGCTGTTTTGTTAATACTAACAATCTGGTCAATGCATTTGTTAGCTGTGTACTTGACTACAGTATTTCTTCTTTCCTAAAGGGGGGAAACATGTTGTATATAGAGGGTGCTGGTTACCATGCCAACATCCGTATATAAGACATCATCATCGGATTAAAAGTTGTTCAGCGTCCATCCACCGCGCATGTCGTTACTTGCTCGGTCAGCCGGGCCTCGTCATCGCCTGGCGCCACCACACAAACCAAGCAGCATGTAATAAAAGCTTCCTCACTGGACACGCAGAAATAAATGTGCATTTAAACGGCTATTTGAAGGAAGACATTACCTAAGGTGGTGATAAAGTACCTCTTTTTTACAAACTCAGGTGAAGCTGAGAATATGTTGAGGGCTGTACTGTGTTATAAACCCTGTACCCCAAAGGTACATGTTTGGTTCATTCTGATTGCACTGGTATTTGCTTGTACACGAATTGTAGGAATATATTTTTCTTGCGGAATCAATGATATACGTGAACCCGAAAGAAGTGTCTGCGTGGGACGATGACATGAAGTGCTGGGCACCTGTAGAGAAGCCCTACATTGTTTTTTATTTGCTAAATTCGAAGGCCTGCAATCTGCAAGATGTGAGGGCATACAAGAGCCTTGACTCCTATCAATACTTGACAGCTGGATTGGTAGGAACAGTAAAACCATCACGGAATCAACGGTGACCTGGCATATAACAAGGCAGAGGTCGGACGATCACAGTCCTTCCAACGCTGCCCCGCACAACGCATGGATATGCGTGCACAAGAATGACCGTGTCGTGACTGAAGGCTGCTCCTGCATGGCGGGGAAGGCAAGAGTATGAAGCAACGTGGGTGCCATACTCTAGAAGATGGAGCAAGCCTTTTCAAACAACATGACCGGTATTGCATGCACAGACGAAGCAACAGTCTGGAACAGGGGAACGAAGAAAAATGTGATGCCAGCAAGCCTGGAAAACATTGCATCTGGCAATGAGCAAGGTCCAGAAATAAACGGGGCTGTGCAAGCACTTGCGTTTGAGACTCACGAGGACTATGTCGAGCATGTCAAAAACAGTCCCCTTGCAGGACTGATGAGCATCCCGGGGACTATTGCTGCAACAAGAGCTTTCCTCACTGCATCAATTGAGTGCAAGGTGTTGCCTCCCGCTGTCAGGCACAACAGCCATAAGGACGTCGGCACCTTCCCCGAAAGCTGCCCTGCCTGTTGGGACGTATACACCGACCTCGTGAACATCAGTGCAGCAGGAGCAGAGCTGCTGTGAAGCAGAACAGCCCAGCAAGGCGAGAGCAGTCTGTGGCACAGGAGTTGCCGCATGCAACTTACCTCATCCATGGTGAAACGGGTATCTATGAGGCCATCAACTGACCCCACCAAATCTGTGATAGACATCTTGCACCCATCCTTTCAGAGGCAATCAGGCAACGGAGCAGGGACGTCGGAATGAGCCGAGAGCAAGGCGGAGTTTGCAAGAAAACATCAGTGCACAGTGAGGCAAACAGGGCTTGTGCTATGTCCAGCACTCCCTTGCAGCCAGCCCTGATGGTGTGACAGACAGCGAAGATGCACTACTGGAAATCAAGTGCCCAAAATGTGGATGACTGCTCGAAGTTCCTAGGTACAAAAGCTAGAATTGTATGACAGGGGGAAAGTCTCATGGCAAGGCTGGCAAGATGGTTGCTGATCCACCCCATAACACCATCAGGGCAAAGGACAGAGTCACCATCTGAACTCCTACTGGCGTACCGACCAAAAACATGACTAAATTTGGCCTTGCATATTGCTGGAAAATCTCAAGTTCTTAAGTGATCTGTTGCCATTGGTATTGAGCACTCCATTCGCACCAACACATTTATGTAGCTCATGACTCAGGTCTCACAATTTGCTTGTGTATCTATAACAATGCCAATATTTACAAAACACCAATTTTTTTTTTTTAAGAACAATTGTTGACATTGCATGTCTTACCTATAGTTTAATATACTGTATGTTTTTGTAATAGGACTCGACCCTGAGAGTAAAGAATACATGAAGGAAATATGGAAGATTTTGGAAGGCTCAGATATTGAAGGTGCGTCCTCAAATGAGAGTTTTAAGGACCCGACCTAGAGGCTGACACCGGTACTTAACATGCCCTGCCATAGAGCTTCGAAGAAGCGACTGGTTATCAGACCCTGACAAACGATGATGTTTGACCACAACAAATCAAACAGCTCAGACACCATCTGAAGCTCCACAGAAAAGGTTATTATGGAAACGAAAATCTTTCCAGAAAAAGTCAGAAGAAATTTCTTTGAATGGAGCATGCATTCATCCATCACCTCACCTACCACCTGAGTACTTCAAGACATACTATCAAGAGAGCTTTTTCAAGCTGGGGGTCGAATTGTAGAACAGGTACTGTTTAGCCAAAACAGAGACACTGCTGAATGCAACCCCAGAAAAAATCAAGCAGCCCTACGATGCACATGCTGTGATGGGGCGTATCAAGTGTCCGAGGGTCAGCATGTACTGGAAGAGAGGAATTGAACTGCAGATGAACAGCTAGATTTTCTCGCGCTTCGGTAAAATCTTTTAAATTTCTCGTGCTAATCAGCAGAAATATCAACTGTACGCACCATTTGGTCTATCGAACTGGTTTTAGGACAGAACCAAATTATTACGGCAGACTCACTGACATAGAATGCAACAACATGGTATGTGTGATTGTGACAGGACTTTCTTTTAAGTAGCACATTTTGAGTAAAATTATTAGAAATGGTGGAATCATATCACAGTGCCAATAAGGTCAGCATACTAGATGCATTTAACTGAATTCTTGGTACAGGAGAAGGGGTGGATGACGAGTGAGCTGATGCAGGACTGGATCAGAGTTGTGTGGCAGCAGCGGCCGGGAGCATCACTTGGTGGTCCCAAAGGCACCAAGTCCATGCTCGTGCTTGACGCATTTCGCAGTCACCTAACCCCGGAGAAGAAGGCGGAGCTGGACAATAACAACTGCGACCTGGTGGTCGTTCCAGGGGGGATGACGTCTGTGATACAGCCTCCTGGACGTCTCCGTGAATAAACCGTTCAAGGAAAACTTGCGGCAAGAGTACGAGGAGTGTATTTGCAGCCCCGACCAGAAGAAGACGCCGACGGGAAAGCTACAGAAAGCCTCTCCATCGACCGTGGCGACGCGGATCTCAGACGCTTGGAAGAGGGTCCGTGCCGATGTTGCGGTGAAGTCTTTTAAGAAGTGTTGCATCACCAATCGTCGTGACGGCACCGAAGACGACCTCTTGTGGAATACCGAGAGCAGCAGGAGCAGCAGCTCGGGCGGGGGCACCGACGACTTGTCGTCGAGTGACAGCAAGAGCGACAAGTCGACCGTAGTGCAAACTGACGGCAAGCGGACTACTTTCCAGTTTTTACTTTATTTGCTTTAGAACATTTATTCTTTCATTTTGATTATAATAAATTCATATTTCTTGTGCAAAGTTCGTATTTTCGAGGCATGTTCCGAATCTAAGCTCCCCCCCCCCCCCCCCTCTTTGAACACTGCGGGTGTGAAAAAAAGGGGGTGCTTAGAATCGAGTAAATATGGTAAGTGCTTCGAAGATATAAAACTGCATCGCGGTCGAAAGTGCGATTGAGCTATTAGCTCGACGCAGTTCTTTCCAGAGCCTGGGCGACAACATGAGGACATGACTTCTCACCACTCAGTCTTCTCGTAGCAGCAGCAGCAATGTCGACCAGCATGTGACAGTCTACAGAGAGCTGATTAAAGACATTCGGCTGTTAGATCCCTCGACCTGGCCCGATGAGCTGGACGTGCTTTACGGGGAGGACCAAATAACTCGCTTAGCACAGAGGCTAGGTGTAAACGAGAAAAAAGCTCAACACGGCTTCAAGGAGTATGTTGAAAACGGGGGCAAAAATGTTTCTGAGAAGCTCCGAGGGGTTGTGATGGCTGTGAACTGTATTCCAGTGTCAACTGCTGACTGTAAACGAGGGTTCAGTGCGATGAACATTATCATGACTCAAATGAGGTCATCGCTGTGTATAACGAGGCTATCGACGCTGCTGTTTATTAAGGTGAACGGTCCACCACTGCAACAATTTTGCCCAGAATCTTTTTAGTGATGTCGTAGGCTTCTGTCAGGCAGACATTCTGCGCTTCAGGTTAGAGCACCAGCCCACAAAGCACGGACTTGGACGGAAGACCAGCAGAAGTTCTGGAAACTTCTTCAATGACCCTGTGCGGTAGTTTCTTTTGTCGCTGCTGATGTTGGGTAGATGTCATCTTACGATGAATACTCTATCGATTGCATGTGCTGTATAACAAGCTGCCAATACAATGTTTTTAAGAACTCATATTTTTGTTAATTAGGCACATACTATTTAAATGTTTTTTTTATGTCCGTATTGTTGCTTATATTTATGTGACCTTCACAGCGTTGCATGCATTGCCACGCTTTTGAGAATGTACACTGAGCAACGCTGTTAGCACGAACACAACATTGGCGCTTTTTCGAATATTGCTTCAAAATGGTATGGGTGGGCAACAAATTTCACCACTTAGGTTAATGCACTTCCAACAACATTAGTAGTTTTAATGACAGCCTTTCGAATGACGGCCTTTTGATTCTAAGAGAAAAACTGCAAGAAACCGGGGATCGCTTGTTCGCGGTAACAGTGTTGTGCCTTTTACTTACATCCTAACTTGTTTTTATTTGTGCGTGCCTCTCTGCATACTCTGGGCACATTTCGCACTGTGTATTTATGTTCAATGACGACAAATTTAAATCGTGCCCATGAGGATGGTAAGCTGTTATCGAATACTTTATATGGTATTTCTCCCTTTGCAGCCGAGCAGGGTTGAGAGCTACTCAACTAAGTAAATAAAAGTGTACATAGAGCATTATCTCGTAAAATGTCTTCTAGAAGCCCATACTTCCACAATAGGGAGTTAGGAGTTAAACGTTACGTTAACGGTACCAGACACTCCGCCAGCAACTTTTGCCCACGCATCGTGTCGTTATCAAGTATCGCAATCTGAGCACGGAAACGGTCTTCTAAAAGACTCCCACTGTCTATCCATCACACCAGCCCATGGAGGTAGCTCAGAATCATCGCGCTAAACTGGTCTGCGGCCTTAACACCATACCAGGCAGCCAGAGAAAGAGTGGTTCTCGCGAATTGCGAAAAACAGTAATGAGCATGCAAACTTTATTTTTACATGTGAAATATTTTTGCACCACGTGCCCAGAAATATTTAAAATGTATGTAGTGGAAGAGAGTCAGACCATGTTGTCAGCACTTAGTCTCAAGCATCTGTTAGGAATTAAGAGGTTGTGCGGATCGTGGTATTAGTTTAAGAGTTACTGTATTTTTTAATTACGTAACTTTGCCATACGTCAATACTTACTGTATTTTTATTTACAAATATATATTGTATTTTTTTAGCTTGCCCCAATCCCCCCCTTCCCCCCCCTACTGGAGGGAGACTTTAAGCCCTGGTCAGATAGATGCTTATCAGAAAAGCAAGTGTCTATCATTTCAATGCACGGATAAAAAGGTCGTAACCTTCCTCAGCACAGTGCACTCTGCTGAAATGGTTGATGTAACAAACAAGAGAGCGAGGTGGAGTCAAAGCCACTCATAGTGATAGATTACAGCAACACTATGAGTGGTGTCGACAAAAGTGATCAAAACTTGTCCTATTACCCTTGTGCGAGGAACGGACAAAATATATACTACAAGATGGTGCTTCGTTTTTTGCTGGACATGGTCATCTAAAACACATTTGTCATCTACCAGAAGAGTGGTGACAGTATCACGCATCTTAAGTTCTGGCTCAAGTTGCTGGAAGCACTCACCAACAGAACTGTGACCTTCAGAGCCATTTTTATCAATGGTTTAGGGTGTATCAGAGCCATTTTTTATCAATGGTTTAGGGTGTATCAGAGCAACAGGAGGACAGGGTGGAAGTAGTTCCTCGACTTCCTGGAGACCGTGTTTGGGCACGAGTCAGACAAGAAGGCCTGAGAGGCCTCTCCTAGGCCCACCAACGTTTGGGTCTAAGCTATCACGCTCGTTGTTCAGGTCGATATCACTGAGCTCTTCGACTGCGGCGCTCGGTTGTTGGCCAGAATGTTGGCCGACTATGCCTGCCCAGCTGTTCAGGTGGACAGTCGGCACGTTCACCATGCGCACAATTGCATAGGGTCTGGCACGCACCTCACCGCCCACTGGAGCACCTGGAGGCATTCATTCATGGTGGACTACACGTGCGACCTCCTGGCCCAGCAGGGCCTTGTGACTGAGCTTGAAGAGGAATATCTTCGGCAGTTTGACGTACTTGGTGACAACTTTTCGTGATCTTGCCATCAACAGGGCGACAGCGGAGCTCTTTGACTCTACCATGGATCAGGTCTTTGGGACAACCTCTCTCACCTCTACCCCGCCCATCTTCGGGGATCCCGACGACTGGCAGTCAGAGTCTGCAATTCCTTCGCCGGAGGAACTGTGAGAATTGGCCAGGAAGATTAGGACCTTCGGCGAACTCATAAGGGTTTTGGCATGCTTGTGCATGGTAGTGCCTGTGTTGACCATGCCTCGTTTTTGCCTCTGTTCATGCTGCCCTTTATGACATTGGGTATAACCCGAAACTCCTTGCTACGCTTCAGCACTTGTGGATGAACTTCAGCTCAGTCAGACCCAGTATGAGAAAGTGGTGGAGAGGAAAATCAGAAGCGTGCCACACCTAGTGCAGCATCCGTCAGACTATCATCTGTCGTTCAATGTCTGCGCCGATGCCGATGGGTTGCAGCTAGAGCCCACCCTTGCCGTGGCCAATTACATGGTGCGCCATATGCAGAGGATCGTCGACACCAGGCATGTCTAAGCCCGTAAAGGTAGTCGTAAGGCCTGACTAGCCCTGACACGGGCCTGGCATCCCGTTCCAAGATAAACCATGGCTGGCATTCACCGTGCATCTGGCTTCAGAAGCAAATATGCCTTTGAGGTTGTTCGGGGAACCATTTTGAGGAATCAATGAATCCACAAGGCTCCACCCGATGGTACAACCGTCCTAGACAGTTGAGTTCTAAATACCACGATTAAGTTGAGTTACAAATATACCACAACAAAGCAATAAAGCCAGGGACTACCAGCAATTCCTCCAGGCTGAATCATCTGAACATTCCGACTCTTGGAACAAAGATGGCGACTCCAATGTTGACCTGTCCGCCATGACTTCTCGAAGTGGGAAGGCTGGCCCCAGTGGATCCGTCGGTTGGAAAGATTTCAGATGGTCAGTGGAAGAAAAATCAACGTAGAAGTGAATGATATAATTTACTGTATGGGAGATATAGCTGAATATATCTTGCTCTCGTTCAGCCTAACCACCAATCAAATGAAACAGTATGAAATGGTATACAAGGCAGTCCACGAGCGCTTCATGGGTCAACAAAACCCGGGGCCGCTTGCCAGTACGGTCAGAGACCCAAACTGAGACAGTCTCGGCTGAGCGGTACTCTAACCGAGACTGAGCCACTTGCTTAAAACGAAACTAAGACTGGCTTTGAGACTGGAACCAAGGTTGTCTCAGCTCTGGTCTCATACCGCGAGACAGCCCTGGAGAAGGCTCACTAGCAGTCACTAGACAGACCTGGAGAAGGCTATCGAGCACAGGAGACGACGGAGAACACACTGTGTTTCCAGTCTTTCTGTTGCAAAATGAGCGAACAACAGCCCAGCTCCCAGCCCCGAGCCTTCGAAAGTGGCCCTTCCCGGAAACATACTTTCCCGAACGGGGACCGAGGAGGGCCTCGAGGCGAGGGCGTTTTTTCGGCCGCGGGCCGCAGCGAGAGTAACGATACTGGAACCTGCCCAGGCCAACACCACCCAGGTCCGTCGGCCTACTATAACGGCTATGGGGGCCACCGGGACGAGCAGCTCTTGTATTGGCTCCATCAGTGAGTGCGCGACGAGACGGGGCCTGCCCGGGCTGCCGCCACCCATCGGTAGACTGCGGCAGCCATGGGGGCCACCGGCACCGAGTTCAGGGGCGGACCGGACCAGCGGCTCCTCTCGGAGCTCCATTGGCGGCTGCAGCCGCAGCGGCCTTGGACGACACTGCTCTTGGATCGGCGGCCACCGCACCTGCCACCGGCGGTGGCAGACTCGGGTCGGTACGCCACGTTGCAACATGGGCCTTACAGAAGGGCACGGAGCCACCTCGTTGATACGTGTCATGGCGGAAGTGGTCTGAGCAGCGGCACCCGCGGCCAGGGGCGCCGTCGAGGGTGGTGCTCCCAGTGTTCTTGGGCTGCACCATGGAAGATGAGGACCGTGAGGCCCGGGGCCCCTGTTTTGCCCCCGACCCCGGTATCGTATACTGTGGCGTCTGTAGCACGCTGCAACTCCATAAGGTGCATGAGAAGTGTCGCTACCACCGGGACCGGGTACGGGTGACCACGCTGAGCTCCAACCCCGTTCCGGCCGACCTTCACACTGCCCTTGACCAGCTCGGCGCTTTGGAGGCGGTGCTGGCCTACATGACCACGAAGCCAGGGTTCGCGACGGCCGTGCTGGAGGGAGCCTGCTGCAGCTCCCGGTGACGGCGGCGGTGCCAGCGGAGACTGCGGACGCCTCGTCGGCGGTGGCGTCTACATCAACGGCGGGGTCCACACCGACTGGTAAGGACTTCGGCTGCGACGACACCGGTGAGTATGCCGACCTCCCGTCAGGTGACGAACTCATATTTTAGGCGGGAGGCGGTGTATTAGAACTCTGAGGAACGACAGGGTTGGTGATTGTTATTTTTGTGTGTGCTTTTTTCAGTGCTTTGTTTTCTTTTGTATTATTATGGGGGTATGAGAGCCGGCAACCCTTTCTTTTCCTAAAGGGGTGCCAACAGTTTAAAGGAGGGGGGAATGTGGGAGCCCCTGGCTTCCGATTGAAGTGTGACTTATCGTGGCCAGGAGAGGCAGCCAACTTCGTTGTCTACTCTCGCCACCCCTCCGTCCGTGTCCCCCCCCCGTTGAGGGGGAAGTAGGGAACTTCCCTCTGGCGGGCTTGCCCACCTACCGGGGACAAGGCTGGAGCCGCCAGCAAGGGAAGAGAGAGAGCATATCCTCTGGCCGCTCGGAGAGGAAACTGTTCTGCGGGACTTGAAACTGATCGGACGTGCGGCCATGCACTCTGCTGCCCCACCTCCATCCAGGCTCTCGGGAAGTATGGCAAGGTGAGGACAACCTCCCCCTTATTGTTACTAGTCTTATTCAGTTTGTATTTAACCGGAGCCAATAAACACCTGGGTGTCCCTCTATTCTGCGTGTCCGTGCACTCCCTTCGTGAGTTCCGGCTAGCGGGTGCAGCCACCAGTCGAACCCATCGTAGCGGTGACTCTGATTCGCTGCGGGGTGCTGGTTTCACGGTCGGCCCCCTATCCGGATGCCCCTTTGAAACCTCCACAACTTCAAGGAAATGGCGAGTGCTCAGCAGACAGACAGCGAGCTGCAGAACCTGCATGACGCTCTAGGTGGACTCTAATTCCGGATGGTCGCTCCACCGATGTGCGACATGGAGCTTCTGTGCGACATCTCCACTGGAACGCCTCAAACCTACGTACCAGAACCTTATCGACGCAAGGCGTTCGACACGCTTCACACACTCTATCATCAGGAAATCAAGGCAACTCAGCGCCTGTTGACCACAAAATTCTTCTGGCCCTCCATCAGCCGGGATGTCTGGCAGTGGACAAAGGCCTGCCTTCAATGCCAATGGTTCAAGGTTCACCAGCACAATGTCACGCCACTAGCAAACTTCCCACTGCCGGACAACAGATTCGAGCATGTGCACTTTGATATTGTAGCACCTCTTCCACCATCCGAAGGTTATATGTATCTGCTCACTATGGTGGATCGATTCACATGCTGGCCAGAAGCCCTCCCAATCACAGAGGCTACAGTGCCAATCGTTGCTCGCTTTTTCATCTCGACATGGATCTCCCACTTCGGAGTGCCATCCAGGGTCATAAGTGACCGGGGTCACTAGTTTGAATCAAATCTGTTCAGGGAGCCGACGCAACTCCTTGGCACGATGCACCTGCATACCATGGCCCACCACCCTTCAGCCAACCATCTCGACGAGCAACTCCATCGCCACTTGAAGCCCGCCCTCACGGCCCACGGTGACAGCCCCGCTGGACAGACCTACCTCTAGTTCTCGGCATTCGCTCGGCGTATAATTCCGACATCGGGTGAACTACCGCGAAGCATGTGTACGGAGCATCTCTCAGGCTGCTTGGGCAGTTTTTCAAGCAAGTGCAAGACCGACTGCCAGAACCAACAAACTATGTGAATGCGTGCAATGATGGACAGCCTTCGACCAACGGCCACCAGGACACCAAACAGCAGCCGCCCTCATGTCAGCGAGAACCTGACACATTGCATGGACGTTTTTGTCAGGCACGGTCCCATCTAACGTCCACTTCAGACCCCCTACGCTGGTCCTTTCCGCGTGCTAAAACGCGGACCAAAACACTTCACACTCCATATTAGAGGCCGAGAGGAGGTGATTTGTTTGGACCGTCTCAAGCCTGCCCACATCGAGACATCACCCCCCAGGCCCATGACGACGGAACTCTCCACAAACGTCGAAGAAAGTAACCACAACAAAACACTCTCACCTTCCCCGTTCCTCGCACCCAGACCTGCAGCTGTGCCGGACCCCCGGGGCAAGCAGGGCTCTCTGACGGCCGCTCTAAATCCCCTTCCAGGACGAACGACGCGTTACGGCCGCAGAGTTTGCTGGCCGGATCGGCCCATTCTCAACGAAGCACAACGTTCGCCTGCTCACTGGGGATGGAGTGCTGTGGCGGCCCGTGTAGACAAATCCAGATGTGGACGGTCATGCAACATGGACCGCGCAAGCGGACGGCGGCCGCAGGAGTGAAACTCAGCATTACGCATTCCGGAGGGGGAGAACTCGGTGCCCAAGTGTCGGGGGACCGCCGGCTCAAGAGCCAGACGTCTTAATGGATTCTCCCTCGCCTACGTGAAGACAACTCGCCGAGAGGGAGTCTTTGATTGGTGCTCGTAAAGGAAACACGTCTTTCGGTTCACCTTGTTAGCTTTGTTATTAAACTTATGTGGTCCTCGTTAAACAGTTGTCTCGTTTTACTCTACTATATACTTATATTTAAGGGGGGGACACAGGTTTTAAAACAGAGATAAATAAAAAAAAAACGATTTGGAGAAAAAAATTTTTTTAAGCCTTCATACTTTAAACTACCTCTGTGCAAAAGATCTATACCGAAAACTATTTCAAGGTATGATAAAAACGACTTTTTCATGAGCCGCGCTACTCCAGAGCGGTGCACGAGTGTCGAAATGATGCTGAATTTTGCGCAATCGCGATTCCGGAACTGCTTCACAGATCACCGCCATTTTGATATCATTTGAAAGCTTCTTTCGCGCCCTTTCTTTTTCCGCCACTCAAGATGACGTCAACGCGGCGCAGCAGCTGCTGTCGCCGTTTTGCTGCGGCACGATCTCGAGCTGCTCATTGGCTGAAGCACGCTCCCGGGAATGTGTCGCGGATATTGGCTACTCTCCCTCCGTTTCTCTTTCCCGGCGCTATCCACCCGCACGCACCGGTCTCCGTCGCGAGCTCTGTCGTCTGCTCTTGTGTCTCCGCGTGGTTTCGTTTTTCTACTATCGGAGCATCCTTCAAGATCGTCTAGCTTTGTTTCTGTAGGTGTCTTTCTCGTCTGAGTAAGTTTTTTCCATCGCTGCTTGTTCACGCACTAGTGTGCACGGTTTCTGCTAACTTTCCCTCCATATTTCTGTCACGCTGCACGTTGCGAAACATGGTTACTGCGGAGAGCCGTGCTTTGTTTGAGAGCCTTGCGAGCAGCATGCGCGGAGATCATCACTTGAAGTTGCAGACCCGTCAAACATACGGCAAGAAGCGCTAACGCGCTTGGAACAAGGAATTGAAGGAGCCGATCAACAGTGCACTGCATTCGTCGGAGTTGCGTCGGGATGACCCCATCAATGACCCCGTCAACACCGACCTCGTCACTTCTGACCCTGTCATCACCGACCACAAGGACGCCGATCTCGAAGCTACGCCAAGTACGTCGGGCTTCAATGGAAACCGGTTTGACACTACTTACTACACTGCGGAAAAGGAGTCCGAAGCTTTGAAAAAAGCTGATTAAAAGAAGCGCCATTTGGCGTCACACTCCGCGAGTCAGCGGAAGTTCAACCTCGACGTCGATTCGGAGAGAACCGAAGTTGAGGGTGGAACGGAGTTCATAATTGTGAGCATGCAAGTACTAAACACTTTCTTTTCGAGTACGAACTGCAAAGAGTGTGGCGCGAACACCGTCACCCTGGAAAAACACGGGTCCGACTACGGCTTGGCGCACAGACTCGTACTGGTGTGCTCAACGTGCCAGGTGCGCGAGCAGCGCTTTCCATCGCCAAGGCTGTCTGGCACCAACAAGATTACACCTTTCGAGGTAAACATTAGGGCCATGCAGGCAATGCAAAGCATTGGGAAGGGGTCGGCTGCCCTCACCGACTTTTGGGCGTGCATGAATGTGTCTCACCGGGGCCTCCACCACAAAACTTTCAATGGCCACATGGACAAGATGTTGCAAGCTGCTGAGGCAGCTGCTGCAGCCAGCAAAAATGAAAGTGCTGCAGTAATCAGGAGCCTTTATAAAGTATTCATGAACCCTCCAGGCAACATTGACATTATCTTTGACAAAGAAGGAAGACTCGAGGCCAAGACTCCCACATCGGTGTGGGATGCATCATTGAACTCTAGACTGGCCTCGTGATTGACCACGAAGTGGTATCGAACTTTTGCTTGGGGTGCACGGTGGTGCCAAAGCCTGACAAGGAGAACTTTGAGAAGTGGCAAGAGAGGCATAAGTGCCAGAAGAACAGCGACTGTAAGGCAGGCCAGATGAAAGTCGAGGAAGCCCTAACCATGTTTCGTTGGTCCCTTGCCAAGCATGAGCTGAGGTATACGACCATCCTGTCAGACGGTGACAGCCGTACCTTTCACGCCTTGACGGAGGACGAAGTGTATAGATATGTGACCGCGCAGAAGAAAGACTGCCTAAATCATGTACAAAAAAGGATGGGGACAGCTCTGCGCACTCTCGTAGAGCAAAAGAAGGCCCAAGGAAATCTTTTTAGTGAAAGAGAATGGCTAACGCAAGACAAAATGAAAAAAAAAAAAACTTACTATTATGGCTATGCCCTCAGAGGTCACCAACACGACGTACCAGGAATGAAGAGGGCGGTACAGGTTACGCTTCTGCACATGACCTTAAGAGATTCTGCACCTGACCACAGCCTGTGCCCACAGGGTACAGTCCTGGCGTGGCTTCAACCGTGCCCTCTCTGGGGGCAAAAACCCACCTGCGCACAGGAACAGCCTGTTGAGTGACGTCCGTGTGGCTTTGGAGCCAATATTTGCCCGGCTGAGCGACGAATCCTTACTGCAGGACTGCAGTGACGGAAAGACTCAGAATGAAAGTGAGTCTCTACACTCGGTGATCTGGAGCCTTTCACCAAAGACTCAGCGTGCCTCCCTGCTCAGCGTGCGGAGGACAGTGGCAGAAGCAGTTTCCCGGTACAATCAAGGCGTGATGAAGACGAACAAGATTGTCACAGAGTGTCTCGGCTTCGCTCCTGGACATTGCCTTACCCGCAGGAGTCACGAGAAGGACCAACACCGGCTTCACAGGGCCAACAAAGTCCACTCGGAGAGTGAGAAGACTGTGAGGAGCCTGGCCAAGAGGCACACAAGGAACAAAGACCAGGACTACAGCCCTGGACTGCTCTGAGATCTCAAAAGGTGTTCGTGAACTTCGGGTGCCTGTATCTCTGTTCGTGTTTTCTTGAATATAACCACCACCTTACGGGCTTTTTCTCAGGTTTGCCTTGGGCGGTCAAAACAATTTTGGTATCATTTGATTCAGGATGGATAGAGCTGTGCGGTGATGCTATTTTCCATTTATTATATGTTATGTAATGAACACAATTAATTATTCCTCAAAATTAATAGCAGGCCTATTTTGCAGCTTCTGAACATACATGTTTTTATTCATATATTCCCACTAATGTTGGTCTAAAATAGCATAACCGCACAAAGCACACCTTGGTGAACACATTTCTATAAAAATATCTGAAACTTTAGGAAAACTTTTGCACTAATGACCCGTAACAAAGGACCTAAGTACATTTGACAAATTTGTTACAATTCAGGTTCCACTAAAGATATTTGAAATCTAATTGCATATTTGAAATCTGCAAGAAAAACCATGCTTACATGGTGAATATGATGAAGGTGCTAGCATAAATAGAAAGTGGCTCAAGAAACAATATGTCCCATTAAGTTCCTTCGCGACTACATTCACTAAAATTAATCACCAATAAAAGTTCCTTTAAAAATGCAATATTTTAAAGTAAATGCAAGACACTGAACACAAAGCTCAAGTAATGCTAAGAAATGTAGTTTTAAATTTTATAAAGCCTACAAGTGTTTCTTGGCAGCGACGTCGTCAAGATGAGGGGGAGAAGATTGTTGGGCTGTGACAGTGTGCAACGTGTTTTGGTGAGAGCCGTGTTGTTCAGAGAGCGGTTCGTTGCATGATCAAGCCCAAGCAAGCAAAACTCCTTAGATTCAGGACATTGAGAACAACAAGCATCTTCTCACCAGCCTCACTGAAACTTTCACTAGCACCCTGCCTATTGTCGACATGGCTCACCAAAAGCAGAAAGCTTTTAAAGTATGAACCCCTTCATGGGCCGCTGGCGACGGCTGCTTTTGTTGAAGAAGCTGTTGTTGAAAAAATTGCAAGAAAAAAAGATTTTAGGTTCATCCTGCATGGCTGAAGAGACATTCGCAAGGACAATTTTACACAGCGGTAAGCAAACTGTTATGCAAGTGCTATTTCTTTTGCTCAGAAGGTGTGGTTCCGACGTTTCTTAGTACCAATCTAATATATATTTTGTAACAAGGTAATCGTCCTCGTCTTTCACATTTATGAAGCAAAGTTTTAAGAATCCGAATGCAAGCTAAGAAGTGCCACCTATATGTTAACCTTCAAATGCGAGTGTAGCTCCCCTATAAAGAGCCACAAGAGCAAGCTCCGGGCTTTCAGCGTCCCTTCCAAACGCACGTTCTCATGCAGTGCAAGTATCGATGAGCTCAGCACACTCGTGCTTGTAGCCTCGCTCATACATTAAGTGAAACAAACTCCTTCCAATTCAGTTTCCTTGCTAAATTTGGCAGGAAAAGTTATAACACATGGCTTGACATAACGGGACCTAGAGACAAATTCAGGTTACCCGCTAAAATTAGCAAAAAAATTGGCATCACATGACCTATTCAGTTTCACCGCCAAATTTGGCAGGAAAACCCATCACAACCTTAAAATTTGTTATTCATCAACGATGTATCGACGCTAAACAATGCAATGTCATTTCCATATCAGATCGCCGTATGATGCACAATCGGCACAACGTCAATCGATCGACATCTTGTGAGATGTCTCAAGGTCTCCAAAGAGACCTTGAGACATCTCACAATGCTGTGGGCATTGCTGAGCAATTCTGAAAAACCACTTGCTACAGTTTTACTGGTTCCCGACGTGCCAGATCTTCGTCAAAAGAAAGAGAAAGTAAAACAATGAATTGCAAGCGTCCCGGCTGGTGCCTCTGTCATGTTCGGATGCACGTGAGGGCTACTTCGGCAGGCTTGCAGTTGCACGTGCTTCGTCGCACGAGCGGAAACGGCTGTTTGATCGAAGAAAAAACAATGCCACTCCACTCCGTCGCCAACTGGTTCCCAAAATTGTATGCGAAATGCAACTGTCCAGCATACGACAAAAGAAACAGTCCGGTGGAGCGTGCTTGCCAGGCCAGCAGGCAAGGTACAAGCTAAACACACAGAAAAAAAGAACCTGAGCGCATCGATGCAAGACATTGCTAGTCAGGGTCAAAAAGTTCTTGGAGCACTTTGTGCAACGACTGAACTTGAGACAAACAAGTGCGCTGTGCGGGTTCAGCGTGCAGACATTGCCTTCTTTGCTTTAGCTCACTTCTCTTCACCAACTTCCCTTTGCAGCAGATATTTCACGTACCAGGGTCCCTCTCGAAAGAAAACCCACCGAGAGAAACCTAGGTAATCAATACTTTGACACTGCAGTCTTTGAGCTAAAAAGGAATTTTTCGTAGTAGCGTATGATTTAAAGAACAGATTTAAAGATTTGATGAACATGCAGCGGTCCTTATGTTTCAGTTCAGAAAGCGCCATATCTGCAGTGACCGTTGCTTTCAAGAGCGAGTGCTTCAGCTCACAAAGTACCGTAAAAACCCGCATATAGCCCGGGGTTTTTTTCTAAATTTTAGGGTGTGAAATTTCGGCCCCGTCCTATATGCGGATCTCAAAACTTTTCGGCCCGAATTCACAGTTTTGGTTTTGGTTTCGGCATTGGGCGGTGCTATCATCATCATTAGGTGTCTGCACGCTTCTGCGTTAGGTAGCGTTAGTGGCGTTGGTGGCGATAGTCCTAGAGACCTACAGGACAGGCGTGCAACAGTGGCCATTGCAATCACTTGGCGCACATCACGACGGCCACAATTTTCTGTGATTTTACACCATGTCAGGACCGCGCAGGCAGTACTCGGCTGCCTTTAAAAGAAAAGTTGTTATTTCTGCTGCCGAAACCATCGGCAACTGTGCTGCGGAGCGGCAGTTCGGCGTGAACGAGCGGAGCATTCGCGGTTGGCGGAAGCAGAAGGAAGCCCTTTTTGCATGCAGCGGCCAGAGAAAAAGTTTCCGGGGACCGAAAAATGGAGCGTTTCCCGAAGTGGAACGAGAACTGACAGACTTTGTTCGGGAGCAACGAGCTGCACATCTCGCGGTGAACAAAGGCATTCAGCGGGCGGACTTCAAGGCAAGCAAGCATTGGGTGTCTCGCTTCATGCGCCGCGCTGGGTTCTCCCTACGTCGGCGTACGTCGATCTCGCAGAAGCTGCCAGAAAGCTACGAAGAGCTGCTTGTGGCTTTTCAGAAGCACGTGATTTCTTTGCGAAAGGCAGTCCCCTTTCAGCTGGGCCAGATCGGCAACGCTGACCAGACGCCGGTGTACCTCGATATGCCCTCGGCTCTAACGGTGCATCAAAAAGGCTCCAGCAAGTTATCGTGCGATCAACTGGGAACGAGAAAACGCGGGTAACTGTAATGTTGTCCTGCACGGCAGACGGTCGCAAGCTGCCACCCTACGTGGTGTTCAAACGAAAGACGCTGCCGAAGGGGAGAAGTTCCCAAAAAATGTTGTCGTCCGCTGCCAGGACAAGGGGTGGATGGACGAATCGCTAGTGCTGGACTGGATAAAGTCCGTGTGGTGTCGACGGCCCGGAGCACTGCTGGGACTCCCATCGATGCTTGTGCTCGACGCGTTTCGGTGTCATCTGGCGGACTCCGTGAAGCGACTGCTGCGCGACTCCCGCACCGAGCTCGTCGTCATCCCGGGAGGGATGACATCCCAGCTGCAGCCACTTGATGTGTGCATTAATAAGCCGTTTAAGGACCACATCAGGCACCTGTATATGGAGTGGATGAGGTCCGGAGAGCCGGAAGTGACCCCTGCCGGACGGCTGAAACGGGCCTCGCCGGCTCTGCTCTGCGCATGGATCGCCGAGGCGTGGGCCTGCATTCCCGAGGCGCTGGTTTGTCGTGCCTTTAAAAAGTGCTCCGTTTCAAACGCGCTTGATGGCACGGAGGATGGGGTGCTGTGGGAACTTCGGAAGAGAGTGCGTCAGACGAGGACGACGAATAAGGTGTAATGTAAATAAATGCATTTTTCTGTTTTTCTTGAACTATATTCGCGTGAAAACGTTTTTTCTCGCGTTTTCTATCCCCGAATTACACCTCGGACTATATGCGGGTCCGAACTATACGTGGGTTTTTACGGTAACTCCTGCCGCGCAAAAACGTGGTTTTGTTTCACAGCATGACGGCATGGCTGGTACCCGGCAAGCTAGCATCGGATCGTCCGCACACGCCTGCACCAATCGTTGAAAAAATTTGAAAAAGACGCGAGACGAGATTCACGAGATGACAAGAGCGCAAAACGAGACACAGCGGAAAAAACCACGCAAGACCGGATGGACAATTGATGCAGGGTACTTTGTATCGGGCGGCTGCTTGCGCCACCTAGCTCCAGCATGCTCAATTACGGTACTCAGTTTAGTTTCGGTTTTGAAAGGCAACCGATATTGGTCCTTTGGCGCAGGCTTGGCACAGATTACCCATATTTTGGCAAAATGTACCAGGATGTAGCAGGGTTAGCCCCTTGGCACAGTTTGGTGCAATTGGCGCATCAATCACATCACTGAGTCTAGCAAGAGACACCCTCCCCTCCCACCCAACAGTATTGTACTCAAGATTGGCGACACTCTGGTTCCCAGAGTCAATACCATCTGCATACTCGGGCTCACATCCCACAGCAACAGATCTAATAGCGAGACCATGGCGAAATTTCATACCATGGTGTACCAAATTTTGTGTCTCATAAAGATAATCTCCAATCGCAGAGGAGGCATGAAGCAGACATATGCAAGCTTATTTCCGCCTTGTCCTATCCAGAATTACTTACTCCCTCCCTTACTTCCACCTCAAGAAGACGGATATGAATAAAGCAGATACAGTGGAATCTCATCGATACGATTCGGCCTATTATATTTTTTCGGTAAGATACGTTGTTTGTTTTTTTCATTCCCGGCCAACATCCCATAGGAGCAATGTATTTTGATATGGACAATACAATCATATTTTTGCTTGAAATCGGATAATACGACTCCAAAAGTGGGTTCTCACTGGCATTTAAAAATATTATGCCTTTACATTCCAGTATACATACTGGAATCACAAGCTCGAATCACATTCTAATGAGCCTCGAACGGCCCGTTGCGCGGCCACAGCAGGAAAGCCACAGTTAACGCTGGGGTGTTCCCACATGGCCGCCCAGTCGGGCGTTGCCGTTTCGCCAACAAGCAGAAAGTAGAGCACCCTGGTTTCACGTGGCTAGGTGTGCGTTGCGCCCGGTAGGTAGCGTTGGCGGTGATGGCCGCCTCTTGCGCAATTTTTGCATCTCCGCGCATTTTCTTTCGTTTTCCGAGTGCGCTGTCTCGCTTCGTCTGTTTGTTCTCCGGTGCTTCCTATTCACGGCTCTCATGGTATCGTTAACCATCGTGACAATGTTAAGGAAACGCAAGCCCCTGTCTCTAAAAAAAAAAATGAACATTATCTGCCAGGTCGAAGAAGACCTGAAGAAGAGGTGCGTAGACCTGGCATGCAAACTAGGATTGCCGGTTTCTACTTTAACACTCGTCGGCAAGTGGGAAGAAATCCGCAACAAGGTGCAAGCCTAAGGCGCAAGTGTCAAGCAAACGAGAGGTGCACACCATGCACCGATGGAAGAGATCCTCCTGGCTTGGTTTAAAGAAGTACGAGCAGCAGGTGTTAACATCGATGGTAAAGTTCTCCGCGAGAAGGCCCCTGAGATCACGAGCTGGCCGAGCTGGCCGACCAAACTGCGGTTCTTTTTTTTTTTTTTAGCTTTCAAAAGAACTTGTTTATCGATATTGAAAAGAAGAAAACCCAAACCAAAGTGTCCGACTATTTGAAGGCTGCGGAATAAAAACAAGTTTCTCACCGGGTATGCACATTGAGCTCATTCTGGATAATACGATTTTCGGGTAATACGTTTTATTTTTCGATTCCCGTGAAAATCGTATCAACGAGATTCCACTGTACCCTCGTTCGTCGGGTGTACAAGAAGGAGCTCGCCCTACCGTTCTGCACTTCCAACGATAGACTCCTTAAATTGGGGCTACACAACACAGTTGCCGAAGTCATTGAGACTCACAAATCTGCCCAAATACTTTGTCTGTCGGGTTCTAGGACGGGTAGAATTCTAAATAGACTCTCTGTTAATGCATCACCCACGCTATGCAAAGATGCAGAGATACCCTCATGTATAAGGGCCACGTCATCTGCAAACCACTTCCTAGAAACATGCATTGTTCCCTTCATACGGGTAGAAGGACCGCTAGGGCCAAGGTGCTAGGCAGGATTCTGGGGAGGAGTGATGAAGTTCTATACGTAGATGCTGCATCGTGCAGGCAAGAACAAGTTTGCGCTTGCAGTTGTTAACGGGCATTTCAAGCTGGTAAATAGTGCGACTGTCACCGCTGTATCTACAGGGGAGGTAGAAGTATGCGCTATCACACTAGCTCTTTGCACCGGCTCTCACAAAAAGACTATTGTAAGTGATTCCAAAACAGCCATCATGGCCTACTCTACCGGATACATCTCGCCCACGGCCATTCACATTCTCAGACAGGTAGACAGCTTAGATAGCAGAGTGGATCTTGTACGAACTCTGGTTGTTAAGTATGGAAAAATCCTGCTTATTATTTAAGGTGATTTTTGTTAGAAAAGTTTATCTTTCCGGAGTTGCGTCGGCGTTGTTTTTTTTTTTTTTAACTTCCTATGTCGGGTTTGGCGTTTTGGAGGGAGCATTCGCGGGGTCATCGCGGCCGAGGTGAGAGAGCCTCTCCCGCGGTCGTTAAGAAACGTCTCGGGTTTCGGTGCGGAGAGAGCCCGTGCTTTGAGCTGCGTGTGGCTTTTAACCGAGTGTTCCTGTGGATAGAGGGTTTCGCCGCTTAGTATCAAATTGTCGCCTTTTACCCGATGTAATAATTTAGCTGTTGGCGCCAGCCAGACTGCGGAAAATGCAGAGAACGATTCTACAAGGAATTTGGATTTGGCGGTTGGAGCGCCGGGCTGACAGCTCGCCGACCATTGGGCAACAGTGTACCACGTGGGAGTGGTGAAATTTGAAGGGATTGGTCGGTCCCTGAGGGGAAAGGGGGCTCCTACGAGTCTACAAAAGGAGCGCCGAGAGGATTCTCGGGGATTGGCTTCGATTCGATTTTGGGAGACTGGGGACAAAAGTATGGTGTTTTAATTCTGGAATTTTAACTCATGACTGTTGAGTTGTTTTGTTTCATAATAAACCTGGCCACACTGGCCACTGTAAAGCCAACCAACGTCGCAATGTGTTCAGCGGGATCGAACAACTTTTAGTTTTTTTTTATCAACTACCCGGGGGCTGTTGTCATCGGGCGAGCACCAACATCGGTCGTCACCATCCGGACCAGGACGCCCACCCCCACACGACAGCCAGAGGAAGTTGACTGGCGCAGTCGACAGGATCCCGCTGACTTTCTGCGACGGGTTGCGAGAACGCCACGACGTCAGCTGATGGTGAGCCCCGCCAATATCTGCGTGAGAAGGTGGCGGCAATAGCCTGTTGCGTTGTGTGCAGTGGACGGAGCGGCATCCCAGCGAGAGGCTCCGGGAGTCAAAAGACTCAAGAGGAACGCCACGACGTCAGCTGATGGTGAGCCCCGCCAACATCTGAGTGAGAAGACGGAGGCAATAGCCTGTTGCGTCGTGTGCGGCGGACGGAGCGGCATCCCAGCGAGAGGCTCCGGGAGTCAAGGGACTCAAGAACTCCACGACGTCAGCTGATGGTGAGCCCCGCCAATATCTGCGTGAGAAGACGGCGGCAATAGCCTGTTGCGTTGTGTGCGGTGGACGGAGCTGCATCCCAGCGAGAGGCTCCGGGAGTCAAGGGACTCAAGAGGAACGCCACGACGTCAGCTGATGGTGAGCCCCGCCAACATCTGCATGAGAAGACGGCGGCAATAGCCTGTTGCGTTGTGTGCGGTGGACGGAGCTGCATCCCAGCGAGAGGCTCCGGGAGTCAAGGGACTCAAGAGGAACGCCACGACGTCAGCTGATGGTGAGCCCCGCCAACATCTGAGTGAGAAGACGGAGGCAATAGCCTGTTGCGTCGTGTGCGGCGGACGGAGCGGCATCCCAGCGAGAGGCTCCGGGAGTCAAAGGACTCGAGAACTCCACGACGTCAGCTGATGGTGAGCCCCGCCAACATCTGAGTGAGAAGACGGAGGCAATAGCCTGTTGCGTCGTGTGCGGCGGACGGAGCGGCATCCCAGCGAGAGGCTCCGGGAGTCAAAGACTCAAGACCGACGGAGGGAAACATCGCGGCGGAGCCACAGGGACGCCCCGGGGAACTGTGGCGACACGGCAAGACCCTCGTTTCCAGGTAAGACCCAGGGTTGTTTTCTCCAAGGCTCACAATGTCCGTGGTCATTAGGTCTAAAGCGAAGAGCAGCTCTTCGGGTGCAGACAGTAATGAGGACGAAAGTAGCGAACAGTTGGCTTCGGGAGCAGCCGACGAGGCAGTGGGCTTTGGCACATCTGATAGGTCACTCGAAATACTGAAACTCCAACTGGAGATTGAAAGGGTTAAGCTAGCCCAGATTCAGGCGGGGAGTGAAAGGGGTTCGAGGGACTCGACAAAAATGGGAGAGCTCGCGAAAGAACTCCGCGCTGTCCTCGCGCCAATGCCGGAGTCTGGAGCCCTCGCTCCGGCATGGTTTAGGAGCGCTGAGACTATGATGAATAGCTATGAGACACCCGAGGAAGCGCGAGGAGCGATCATTTTGCCGTTTCTCGGAGAAAAGACCAGAGCAATGGTCGCTAGTCGAGCCGGCGGTAGAGTGCTCTCTTTCATGGAGCTGCGTGAGCTGGTCCTGTCAGAGATAAAAATGACTCCGGAAGAGTACAAGCGGATATTCTACAAAACACGCAAGGAGAGCGCGGAGTCGTGGTCTCAGTTCTCAACCCAGCTCGACATTATGTTTGGCTATCACTTAGAAAGCAGGGAGGTTGAGACAGTTGATGAGCTGCGAAAATTGATAATTTCAGACCGAATGAAGCATCTCATGATGGAGGACGCGCGCATGTATGTCCTGCAAAATGAGACTAAGGACTGGCTAAGGCCAAAGGAGCTGGCGCAGCTGGCTGAAAGGTTCGGGGAAAGTAAACGAGGGCCTCGTGAAGGCTTCGAGAAACGTGAGCAGAGCACTGGGAAACAATTTGTTCCAAAACAAGACCAGGGGTCCAATAAGGGGACAGCTGGGAGAGGAACATGGGACCGTTCGAGCGCAGTCAGGTGCCATACATGTGGGAAACAAGGACACTATCGCAAAGAGTGCCCGCAGAACAGGCCCGTCGGAGATAAAGGGCATGCCGAAGTCAAGCAGACGAGCCCACCGAAGCTCACAGCGAGGGCAGCGGTGGGGGCAATGCACCAACTGGTAGGAGCGCCGGTGGGAGAAAAAGCAGCTAACGAGGCGACTAGACAGACTTGGGTGATGCTAAAAACTGGAGAGGTACACTTTCAGGCGTTGGTGGATTCTGGGGCGGACATGACGGTATTGAGGGCGAGTGTTGTGGCGCAGAAACTGCTCAGTGAAGAGGCGAACGCTGTTATCGCGATAGAGGAAGCACAGGAAAAATCAGAACAGTCGAGACAGCGGATCACTCCGCTTAAATTTCAAAATGAAGCAGACGCTGAAGAAGCCGCTGAGGCCAGCGCTGTAAACTTGGTGACCAGCAGTGTCACTCCAGAAGCAGCTGATCAGACTTCTGCTTAGGAGCAAAGGAGGGATAGTATTCTGAAAACCTTGTGGGAAGAAACAACGAGCTGGACGACAAGACGGCCAAGATTAGGAGGGGAGATGGCAAGGCTACTGGGTTTTTGTTTCGCCCTTGGGCTACGTTTATTTCACCGCCCTCCTGATTAACTTTTCTTTTGCTCTTCGGTCGGCCCCTCGGTATTTGATATTCTACATAATATTTTTGGTGTACAGTCGCCGACCGATTTTTCGGACTCCGATAATTCGGACTTGTTCGATATTTCGGACCTAAAGGCGGAACCGTGACTTACCCCATAGAAATAGTGTATATTCACGACCAATGTTTCGGACAGCTTGAAGTCCGAAAGTTCGATTATTCGGACAAAATCGTCGCGAGCGATCGGCGAAAAACACCATCGAGAAGCGGCCATTTTGAATTTTATGTTGGCTGCAAATGGATTGGCTTGGCTTGGCAGCGCTACTTGAGTACTCTTGAGTTTTACCGCTAGGTGACGCTATGCTAGCCCTTTTTTCCATTTAGCTGCACGTCATCATCATCATCATTATCGTTTTGCTTTGTTTTTCCGTTCCTTCGCGTCGCCAGTCGCCATTTTGCGCTCTTGGATTTGCGCCTCCCATCTTGTTCGGACAACGCTGGCTTGGACGTCATGGCCTTATCTGTTGTTCTGCCACCGCGATGTGTCGTTAAGAAGCGCGGAAAGTACTCTACCGTAACGCTAGAAAAGAAGGCAGCGATTCTCAAGCTAACAGAAAGTTGCCGAACGAAAACGGAGGTGTAACCTGAAACGAGGCACCATTTACGGCTTTTTTAAGCCCACTTGGAAGTAATAAAGGCAAGTTTTTCAATCTGCCGATTTTTCGGACTGCTATTATTCGGACTTTTTTTCGGTCACCGCGAAGTCCGAATAATCGGTCGGCGACTGTATAGTCTTTATTCTCCGCGGGAGAAGTTTGTCAGTCCTCACGTATATTTTGAAACGTGCATGTCGAGGCACGAAAGAGCTTAGAGAAAGTGCTGGCGGAGGCGCTGGGTTATCTGTAGTTTCCTTTCTTCGAGCATTTTGCATTTTTTTTAAGTCATATAGTTTTTGTTTTATTTTGAATGTTCATTTTGACTAGTGCGAACTTTATTAGGAATAGAGTGCCTAGTGGTGTCTGCACCCACACTGTAGAGCTTTGCGATTTGCGGGTTTAAATATACCTATATGGACATTGTGGAATCTGGAATGTACGGCTCTGGGTCTTGGTCTGTGCAGTGTGTCTCCGAAGTGACGAACAGTGGGACTGATGTTGCGCAAACAACAAGTGTACTTGCAACATTCTTGGTGGGGAGGTGTTAAGTATGGAGAAATCCTGCTTATTATTTAAGGTGATTTTTGTTAGAAAAGTTGATCTTTCCGGAGTTGCGTCGGCGTTGTTTTTTTTTTTTTTAACTTCCTATGTCGGGTTCGGCGTTTTGGAGGGAGCATTCGCGAGGTCATCGCGGCCGAGGTGAGAGAGCTTCTCCCGCAGTCGTTAAGAAACGTCTCAGGTTTCAGGTGCGGAGAGAGCCCGCGCTTTGAGCTGCGTGTGGCTTTTAACCGAGTGTTCCTGTGGATAGAGGGTTTCGCCGCTTAGTATCAAATTGTCACCTTTTACCCGATGTAATAATTTAGCTGTTGGCACCAGCCAGACTGCGGAAAATGCAGAGAACGATTCTACAAGGAATTTGGATTTGGCGGTTGGAGCGCCGGGCTGACAGCTCGCCGACCATTGGGCAACAGTGTACCACGTGGGAGTGGTGAAATTTGAAGGGATTGGTCGGTCCCTGAGGGGAAAGGGGGCTCCTACGAGTCTACAAAAGGAGCGCCGAGAGGATTCTCGGGGATTGGCTTCGATTCAATTTTGGGAGACTGGGGACAAAAGTATGGTGTTTTAATTCTGCAATTTTAACTCATGACTGTTGAGTTGTTTTGTTTCATAATAAACCTGGCCACACTGGCCACTGTAAAGCCAACCAACGTCGCAATGTGTTCAGCGGGATCGAACAACTTTTAGTTTTTTTTTTATCAACTTCCCGGGGCTGTTGTCATCGAGCGAGCACCATCATCGGTCGTCACCATCCGGACCAGGATGCCCACCCCCACACGAAGGTCGAGAGGAAGTTGACTCTGGTCCACTCTGGGCTGGAAGGTAAAGAGGCGGCGCGAGGTCTTATTAACCGGGCTGCTTCTGACGACGACTCGGACTCCCCTTTCGAGCCCCTGTATACCTTTCATGAGATCACTTACCACTATAGGAGGTTAGAGACTATTATCCCCCTCCGCATGCATCCCTCGATTGAGGGATACAGGTGGTGTGGAGACAGCTTCAGACTAACACATTTCCCACACCGTCATGACTTAGTCACATATATCCAGACCTGTTTAGCCCGCAGTGTACAAGATGTTCCCCATCCAATCTCGATCACCCTTACCCCTCCCGCAAGGCAGACTGGCACATATTTTATGGTACTGCCCTGGCAATCCTCCTTCAGAGGCTCAAATCAGGCCAGTGGGAGACCTTACTGCTCAACTCGGATGAAGAGTCCCAACGACTCATTATTAACTGGGTGTTTTCGGTTGCCCCCAGATGGCCTCTGGGGTCCACCGAGTGATCCCGGCCTAGACTGACCCCCGAATTCATAGATGTGACTTCAACTGAAGCCGAACTTCGACTTGCTCAAGTCCGCCTTAACACCAAGTTCGACTTGAAAACGCCCAAGCTGCGTTTTACGTTTCACAGACGCTCCCGCGAACTTCCTTCGTCAAGTCCCATTCAAGTCGCGAGCGGTCGCGGCCCTCCTCGCCTGGGAGCGAGAGTAGGCTGCAGTTTTTCTCGTAAAAGTTCTTTCCGACTTTAAAATAAGGTATTTCTCTAAATTTTCTTATAGCATGTGTTTACCAAACATAAATCGCGAGAGATGGTAATGGGAAGTTTCATTATTTTAGCGATTGTACGCGTTTTCTGGACATAATGATGATTTCGTCTAGCAACATACCAAATAGCCGCCAAGCACGCTCTTCGCTCGTCCGGACGCTGCAGCCTTCCCTTCTGTGCAAGTTTTCTTCCGTTAAACGGTAAAACTTTTGAGATTCCCCCAACCCTTGAGCACCAGTGGAATGGCCACTAAAAAAAAGCAATCGCCGCGCTTCACCGCTGATGAAATATCTATTCTATCGGGGCTTGTCGGCAAGCATAAAACGATCATTGAATGCAAAAAGACAGACTCTGTATCTTCGAACCTCAAAAACGAGACCTGGGAGAAACTCTGCAATGAGTATAACTGCTTACCGGGTGTTAGTCCACGGGACTCTAATCAGCTCAAGAAGTGTTGGGGGAACCTCAAACAAAAGTGGAAGAACGAGCGCTCGGACGAGAGGCGCAAGACCCACAAGACAGGTGAGTGTTCTGTCCCTGCTCGTCCATATTACTCGGAGTCCGTGCTCGGAGTGATAGATCTACTCTAGCATTTGCGATTGGCGAAAGATCATATTGGGAAAACGTTTCGCGCTTCGTTTTTGTCAGCGTGTGTCATTCCGCATTTCCTTCAGTACAGTATATAGAAAGATTGTGATATGCGCAATGTTTCGAGTGCAGTGGATTATCCCGCTCCCCGTTTAGATCCACTTTAGCTCCGTTGTACCGAGGCACACAGCAGATGTCGACATATCTTCCGTAGGGAGCGGGGAAACAGTTGTTATGCATGCGAAATGGCATAATATGGCATTGTTGCACTTTACTCTTACGGCGTTATTGCCTTATTGATCAATCTACCTTTCTATTTGTTACCTGTGTTACAAAACTATCGTGCTAAAATGTCCCAGTCTCGTCTATGTACAGGAGTGTTTCTTTAAAATATTCAGTATGTGCCTATATCTCGACTGCTTTAATCAAGTGACTTAACATACACGATTCTCCCTTAGGAGGGGGGCCGCCCCCCACACCCATGAGCGCAATTTCTGTGCTTGTGGGGGCAGTAGCAGGGCACATGGCCACCCGCCTTGACAATGATAATGACTCCGACGGAGCGGCCTACCTGCCACCTGTCCAGAACGAGCCAGTGGTGCGGCTGCTGGAGGGCATGGTGGACTGCGACCCAGTGTACGAGTATGCAGGTACAGTGTTGAGACACATCGATCTGCACTTTAGGCCACTTGTAGGTTGCGTGTGATGGAAAAATATAAATAAAGGGACTCAGAATTCCAGAGCGGTGAAGATAAGAAGGAAGATATTTACAGTCGTAAGAAAAGAAAGTAAGAAATAAAGCGGTGTAGATATATAAACAAAGTTCAGTTCGGCAAATCCGCTCACGGCATGGTGTTGCACGTCGGCATTGGCATGGAGTTGGCAGGCTCGCTTGGCACAAGCGGATGTTTCCCAGCAAGCTTGGTTAACAGCCCCACGGGTCTGGATTCTTCCGTCCGGGCTCTTCCTTGGCTGCCAGGACCACTGCTGTCGAGCCGGGTTCCGTGTCATGCCCGCCCTTTTTTCACGTATCACAAGCCTGTGTCATCTTCCTCTCATCACGTCTTCCTTTTTCATTATATCCATCATTTGCTTTTGCCTTGCTGTCTTCGTCTTCTAGTTACTCACATCTTCACCACGTTCACTGCGTCTTCTTTCTCGTTTTTTGCTCAGTCCAACTCACAGTTTTCATGTATGTCGTTTTTATCATCCTTGGTTTCCCCACATCATTACAGTGTGCACCTCACAAGGGATTGGTAACACAGAATCCATTCTATAGCTTTGTGGTCATGTTGCACAAATTAACCAGCCACAATGGCGCCCAAGCGTGGTATGCTACTCACTCGCAGGAATTTCACGGGGCTTGGTTTCTTCTTTCGGTAAGCCTTTTTCCACTTCCCATGTTTCCTACCGTCCTGTGCTTCGGTCACGTCCGTGTTTGTTGTATTGGTGATCACTACCCAAGCGAACCATCTTCATCAGTGTGCTCCTGCAAGTGCTCGGGAAAACTGGCACGCTGCGGTCGAAATCCCGCAGCCATGCAGCATTGACCCCTGCCACAACGGAACAAGCCCTCCCCACAACAGCTAATCGCAAGCCTGGTAGAGGCCCTCCCATAGTGGTTCTTTACCCGATCACTGGAGGCGGGCACCTCGGTGCGGGTGACCTAAGCAGGCAACTGTTGTCGGACTGCTGCTACGAGTGCGGGCAGCCCGGCCACCAACGAAACCAGTGTCCAAGACTTCTGGACACTAAAAACAAGAGGTGGCACGAGACGGCGGCAAAGGGCTGAAACCAGAACAACCAGAGAACTACCACGGCCGCTGACGCTGAAACCAGACAGCCACTGGCTGAAAGCCGTTACAGTCCCGGGGAGCTGCGAGGCCGCGGCACAGATTCTATCGGAATGTCGAATCCAGCCCGAGCCTATCATCATTGAACCGTGCATGACGATCACTTTGCTCGGTTTTCCTTTTGCCGCACTTTTGGATTCTGGGGCCGCTATCTCACTTAAAGGGGATTTCGTTTTTGAACTCTGCAAAGCAAAAAAGATAAGTCTCCGGGAATGCGATACGCGATTACAGCTAGCTTCTCTGACAACGTTCGAGAGGCCCGAGAAAATCTAGACGTCTCCCGAGTGCAGCAGTCGTAACAGTACAACCAGGGGCAACGTGACCTGCAGTTCGAGTTGTCGCAGTTTAATTTGGATACAGCTGACGGCGGCAAAGGGCTGGAACCAGAAAAACCAGGGAAATTACCACGGCCGCCGATGCTGAAACCGGACAGCCACTGGCTGAAAGCCGTTACAGTCCCGGAGAGCAGTGAGGCCGCAGCACAGATTCCATCGGAATGTCGAATCCAGCCCGAGCCTATCATCATTGAACCGTGCATGACGATCACTTTGCTCGGTTTTCCTTTTGCCGCACTTTTGGATTCTGGGGGCCGC
>JABSTQ010005435.1:0-19229 GCA_013358835.2 Ixodes persulcatus
AGGCGCAAACGTTCAACTAACTTTTTATTGAAACGTGTTCCGGTATTTATATTCTCAACCATCGTCACAATGACAACACACAAAACGACAAAAGCAAAAGAAAAAAACGACCATCACAGAGCATAATTGGAAAATATTACTATCTCGTCCGGAGGAAAAACAATTCCTTTTCCGATAATGCAATGGACGGCATAGCAACACACGTGTCTCCCAAATAATCAATGTGCTCGGCTTCTACGATTTCGCGTGTTAACGCTGACTTGCATTTTCCAATTTTTACGCAACCGTCCAGCAGTGGGGTACAACCGCATGTCCTGCAATGCAAGTCAAGAAAGCCACCGTTCTTTTTTTGCACGTTGTTATTGTGCTCGCGGAGCCGATCATTTAGGCAGCGCCCCGTCTGCCCGACGTAGTGCTTGCCGCAGGACAACGGAATGCGATATACCACACCATCTGTGCAGTCGACAAATTTCGTTCTGTGTTTCTTTTCACATCCGTGTTTGGCACGCACGCCAGGCTTTGATAGTTTGCACAGGTCCATTAGCTTATTGGGCGCAGAAAATACTACCTTTACATTTGATCTCATTGCTACTTTCTTTAAATTGTGCGACACTCGGTGTATGTACGGTATTACAACAACTTTTTCTTTTTCTCTTGCCAGCTGACTCCCATCGTTTTCCACGAGACAGCGCTTCCTTAGAAGGCCCTCCGCGACCGCAACAAGAATGTGCTTAGGGTACCCAGCTGCGAGCAAGCGCAAAACTTGCTGATCGAAACCACTGGAGATCAAATGCTCACAGGACTTTTTTTAGTGTATTTGTGAAACACAGGGTAACAATACTTCTTTTGACTAGCTTGGAGTGAGCTGAATGAAACGGAAGTAACGGCTTATTCGCACGTGGCTCATAACACCAACAGATGTGGTCGTCGAGAAATACAAATCTGATGTCAAGGAAGCGAATAGTGTTGTCCACGGGTATCTCATGCGTGACCTCGAGTGTGCCAAAACATTCCTTAAACGTTGTCAGGGTTTCGACAGTCTCTGCTTCAAAAGCGTTTGTGTCACATGCGATGAAAATTAAAAAATCTTCTACGTACCTAAAAACTTTTTTTACCTTCGATCCCTGAAGCCGGGCGTTAAGAGTACTATCAAGTTGAGCTAAATATAAATCGCTTAGAACAGGCGCAATACACGAGCCGATGCATATGCCCTGTTTCTGCAAGTAAGGCTTGCCTCCCCACTGAATAAAAGTTGTTCGAAGATAAAAACTGAGTAATTCTAAAAAACCGCTGCTTGACATCCCTAGCTCATTTTGAAAAGCGACCGTTCCAAACTTGTCAATGCACTCCTCTACACACGAAAGCAAGCTGGAATGTGGCAGGGAGTAATAAAGGTCTTTCACATCGACCGAAAACGCCCTCAGAGCGTTTCCTTTTTGAGTTTTTACGAAGTCTAGAACTTCTTCAGAGCATCTGACGAGAAAAGGGTCGTCAATGTGTAGCATATTAAGTTTCTCTTGAAGATACAGTGCGATTGAATTTTGCCACGTGCCTCTTTCGGAAATTATTACGCGTAAGGGCACTCCTAGTTTGTGGGTTTTGGCACTGAAGAAAACATCTAAAGACTCGCGCGTGCTCTTTTCAATGCTCCTTACAACACTACTGAGTTCAAGTTCTTTGCACAGGTTTTTTGCTTCCGACTTTAGTTTTGGCAGCGACACACTCCCATGACAATTAAACACCTTCTCAAAAGCTTCCAGGGCTTTTTCATTGTACATCCCATGTGAAAGAACCGCAAAGCCTCCCTCCTTATCAGCAGGTAACACGCAAAGAGAATTATCTTTCAGGTATGTCAACACTCGCTTTACGGGTACCTTGGTAGCAGCAGGCTTGCAGGAACGGAAAACGTCGACACCCTCAGACACGCAGCGGGCAGCGTCCTCTTCAAGGACGCGCCTCGACACCTCACGAACCAGAGACAGCAGCTCGGGTGGCGACTTTTTTGGCTCGACAGCAAACTTGGGTCCAAGACGTAGAACTTGCTGGACGTCTTCCGGTAGATGGAGTTCCTCGGGCATGTGAAGCGCAGTCGACTGTGCAGGATCCTTTTTCGGCAGGCGCTCACGAAGCTGACGAAGTTGCAACTGCCAGATGAACTCTGTGGTTTGATCCGCAAGTGTGAGGTACTCACGAAGCTGAAGCCTCGCTGTCGAAGGATCCGCCCTGCTTTGAAGTTGCATGGCCAGGTACTGCCTCAAGATGCGGGCTTGCCGAAGCCATTCGGCTTTTAGAATTTTGCACACCCTGGTCCCATGTCCCAAGGAAGGTAGAAGACCGCCAAATAGCGTACGTACGTCGTCAGATGCTCTGAAGAAGTTCTAGACTTCGTAAAAACTCAAAAAGGAAACGCTCTGAGGGCGTTTTCGGTCGATGTGAAAGACCTTTATTACTCCCTGCCACATTCCAGCTTGCTTTCGTGTGTAGAGGAGTGCATTGACAAGTTTGGAACGGTCGCTTTTCAAAATGAGCTAGGGATGTCAAGCAGCGGTTTTTTAGAATTACTCAGTTTTTATCTTCGAACAACTTTTATTCAGTGGGGAGGCAAGCCTTACTTGCAGAAACAGGGCATATGCATCGGCTCGTGTATTGCGCCTGTTCTAAGCGATTTATATTTAGCTCAACTTGATAGTACTCTTAACGCCCGGCTTCAGGGATCGAAGGTAAAAAAAGTTTTTAGGTACGTAGATGATTTTTTAATTTTCATCGCATGTGACACAAACGCTTTTGAAGCAGAGACTGTCGAAACCCTGACAACGTTTAAGGAATGTTTTGGCACACTCGAGGTCACGCATGAGATACCCGTGGACAACACTATTCGCTTCCTTGACATCAGATTTGTATTTCTCGACGACCACATCTGTTGGTGTTATGAGCCACGTGCGAATAAGCCGTTACTTCCGTTTCATTCAGCTCACTCCAAGCTAGTCAAAAGAAGTATTGTTACCCTGTGTTTCCCCAATACACTAAAAAAGTCCTGTGAGCATTTGATCTCCAGTGGTTTCGATCAGCAAGTTTTGCGCTTGCTCGCAGCTGGGTACCCTAAGCACATTCTTGTTGCGGTCGCGGAGGGCCTTCTAAGGAAGCGCTGTCTCGTGGAAAACGATGGGAGTCAGCTGGCAAGAGAAAAAGGAAAAGTTGTTGTAATACCGTACATACACCGAGTGTCGCACAATTTAAAGAAAGTAGCAATGAGATCAAATGTAAAGGTAGTATTTTCTGCGCCCAATAAGCTAATGGACCTGTGCAAACTATCAAAGCCTGGCGTGCGTGCCAAACACGGATGTGAAAAGAAACACAGAACGAAATTTGTCGACTGCACAGATGGTGTGGTATATCGCATTCCGTTGTCCTGCGGCAAGCACTACGTCGGGCAGACGGGGCGCTGCCTAAATGATCGGCTCCGCGAGCACAATAACAACGTGCAAAAAAAAAACGGTGGCTTTCTTGACTTGCATTGCAGGACATGCGGTTGTACCCCACTGCTGGACGGTTGCGTAAAAATTGGAAAATGCAAGTCAGCGTTAACACGCGAAATCGTAGAAGCCGAGCACATTGATTATTTGGGAGACACGTGTGTTGCTATGCCGTCCATTGCATTATCGGAAAAGGAATTGTTTTTCCTCCGGACGAGATAGTGTTATTTTGCAATTATGCTCTGTGGTTATCGTTTTTTTCTTTTGCTTTTGTCGTTTTGTGTGTTGTCATTGTGACGATGGTTGAGAATATAAATACCGGAACACGTTTTCAATAAAATTTAGTTGAAAGTTGCGCCTTGTTGTGTCCTGTTCTCTCCTTTTGTCCTCGTCCTTGCTGCGCACAAGATTGTATAAGCTGAACAGTCGGGTTTTTTTGTTAGATAGGCGTTTTATGCGAACGTTAAACCACGGTGCGTTACTGTTAGAGATAATAGTGCGAGTAGGGATGTACTTATTAGGTAGAGCATTAACCTTGGTTACAAACATATCCCAGTTATTTTGTACGTTACGTTTATCAAAATCCTTCATTTTTTACCAATGGCACAGTTATTTAGGTCGAAAAGACATAGCTTTGAACTTCCGAACCACCGAGCATGCGACGAGTAGTGCCTTCTGACGAGTTTCTAACAATGACCATCTACGCGATAATTTCAGATTTAAATAAGCTCGGCCATGCCCTCTTTCCCCGTATTGTTTTCTTTAACAGTCCGAAATATCTGAGAAGAGGGGGGGGGGGGAGAGACTGCAGTCCCCCCCCCCCCCCCCCCTTTGTTTTTCCTCTTCCGACGCCACTGGTATGGTAGAACGCTCCTCGACTTCAAGTTCGAGGAGCGTTCTTTCTGTCTTCTTACACTTTTTCTTTCAAATTTCATTCCCAGAGCTGATTTTGTGGCGCTGTCCTGTCCCCTTTTTTCTGTCTTCTTACACTTTTCTTTCAAATTTCATTCCCAGTCTCAGAATTTTGCATCATGTAAAAACTAAACTTACCTACTATATGCCAGCGTCACTCGGGCGACGTTCGATCGGATTACTACCAGCGTGCAAAGGGGTAGGGAGGCAGTTTGCGAGATGATCGCTTCAAGGTGTTTCTGGGCCTCAACCACCTGCCTGCCCCTGGCCGTTTTGAACTGGATGAGTATCGTTAAACAGTGCGTTCGTGTGATCACTACTTCGTGATGCACGTTAATGACCCCCCCCCCCCCCCCCCCCCCCGGGCTGGCGGTCACAATTACTAATCTATGGTCACACGTCACTCTGCACTGCCAAATATTCCAGCACATCCGGGACACTCGTCGTCTCATTTAATTGCCTGACCAACTTCGCGCAGTCTAAATATCACAGCCGAACTTTTCTAAACCTGATTTCGTGAAAACCATTGAGGCGTGAAAACGTTATTTGAAACTGTGGCGGAACATAAAAACAGGACTTCGAACTTTGCGCACTTGGACTTGAAAGAAATTCGAAACATTCGAAGTTTTTTTTTTCAAATTTAGCCCTAAAAGAGAATCGAAACCTTCAAACTTTTCGAACTTTATGTATAGAGAAATTCGAAATCTTCCAATTTATCGAACTTTATGTCTATAAGAATTCGAAACGTTCGAATTTTTCGAATTCAGATCCAAAGAAATGCGAAACATTCGAATCTCTCGATTTTCAAGTTAGCGAAGTTCGAAATCTTCGAATCTTTCGAACCTCAAGTAAAACAATATTCGAAATAATCGAACCCGAACTTTTAGAAATTGCGAAGTTTAGAACTTTTCGAATTCGAAACTACACGGATTTTGAACGTCGCGAATATTTCGAATTCGAACCTCCGTACGGTCGAAAATATCGAAATCTTTCGATTTCGAACCTCAGTTCGGTTCGAAAAAATCGAAACCTTTCGAATATGAACCTAGGGTGGTTCGCGGCATCCCTAGATGTAAGTAGGTAACAGCCGCAGTGCCGAGTGAATCCGCGACATTATTTTTGCAACACGAGAATGCAGTAAATAAACAATGTGTGTGCAGTGTGCACCCTAGTACGTACTGCTTGTGCCCCATTCAGTTCAAATTCGCGTCCAGAACTCGTCCTTGTAGTCGTTGTCCTTGTACCTTGAATGCGTCTTGTCATAGAATACCGCGTGGTTTTTTACGGCTTCTATTAATACTCAGCTGGCACTGGGACAGAGGCAACCGCAGGCACAAACATAGTGGACGCCATTTGCAATACCGTCTGCTCGGACAGGATCTGACGTCAGCAAGCGCCACTTGTCACGTGCGTCCTGATTGGCTTGCGGGGAGAGAAAACTTTTTTCCGGTATTTAAACTTGGTCCCAGAGCTATCTTGCTTTCCGCCGGAATTTCTGCCTACTTTCGCCGCCGGGCGTCAGAATTCTCGCGGATCTGGCCGCCAGTTCGCAAGTGTGAACGAGGCATTACTGTAAGACACGCAACGCTATCCACGCAATGGCTCCGATTGGTCCACACATGTTTTAGAGAGGCCCAGAATATTTGTTAGCGTCATCACAAAGTCAGCTACAACGTCCTGGTAGTGAGCTCGTGGACTCTGAACGTTCAACACGGTCACTGAGAGATCGCCGTCGTCGTGACTGCGACAGTTGAGAAACGCCTGTGGCCGCGTGCAGACAGTGTACAGTCGATGTTGCTTGAGACGGTGAAACTCGTCTATCAAGTCCCGATCGGGATTGCTCCTGCTGTGATAAAAAGAGAAGTCGTCCACGGTCCCAGTAGAGGTGAAGCCCGTCGATGCTAGTACATCGGGACAAGGCGGCGTAGGCGAGATGCTGGGAGTGCGCCTTCGCGTAATCGCATTCACAAATACTTTACTAGGGGAGTGTATCTTGATTCGCGAAAATCCAGTGACCTTGAGGCAGACAGAATTTGGCTAGTTGAAACTAGGCAAGGTATAAGTTGGAACTAGACAAGGCATTAGACAGCGCTTTAGGCGCGCTGTCTAATGCAGATGAGCGGAGTGGAATGTATTCTACCTAGGAACGTATTTCATACCCAGGTGACAAAAGACGGGTCGTGTGCAGGCTACGCCTCCGGCCGAGGATGCTTTGCGGTGTCAGTAACCGAGACCAGAGCGTGATTGTGCTGCGTGACCAGCTGCTCCAAATTCCGGTCGGCATCGCCCCATCCGCGATGCAGAAGCTCGCTCACCCACAGGGCGAGCAAGCCATGGCCAGAGGTGAGTCGGGATGGAAGGTTGTTTGAAGCAGGTGCACGATAGTCCTCACGCAAAGGGTACAGTCAATGATAAAGTTATCAAACATCACTTATACATATTATCCACAAGGGCGCAGCCATCTTGAAGGTCACTTCTGGTATGCGGTAAAACGTCGTTCTTAGGGTCTAGCCTTGTCCGTCCGTCCATCCGGCGTCCGTGCTCACAAAAAAAGAAAAAAAAAATGTTTGCGCAGTCGACAGGATTCAAACCTGTGCGGGGAGACCCCAATGGATTTCTAGTCCATCGCCTTAACCACTCGGCCACTACTGCGGGACGGGTAGGGGTCTCTGCGATGTGGTAGTAACTCAAGAGCTGGGGATGTCATGGATATGAAACGTTGCATGTAGCCGCTCAACGTCTATACAGGAGAGGGAGCTGCGGTCAAATGCGTATATAATCGCGTTAAACTTTGCATGCATGGCTCTGTATTTCACCGACCATAAAGCAGTAATGATAAAGTCGAAACGCAACCCGGAACTCAGCGCTACCTAGAGGCAATAAAAAAATGGCCGCATCTCCACGTGGTGAATGATGTTGATTGGGGCGAAGCTCGGGTGGTGCTGATGATACTGATTTTGGTCATAGGTATTGCTGCTTGCTGTCGGCGTTGACGCTTTGCCGCCGCTTCCCGAGCTCTCAACTCCGGGTCCGCTTGGCGTTTTTGACGCTGTGCAGCAGCTTCTCGCGCCCTGGTCTCCGGAGCAGCTTGCTGTCTACGTAGACGCTGAGGCGCTGCATGCCGAGCTTTTCGGTCCTTTTCATTCATGGCAGTAGGAGAATGTGTGGTTTTCTTCTTTTTCAGACAGATGGGATGGCATCTCAGAACCCCCTACTCTTTTTTTTCTTCTTTTTCTTTTTTCATAATTTCTTTTCATCTTTTTTTTCCAATTTTTTTTTCCCTACACGAGCAAGTGAGCATGTGCTCACGTGCTCGTGAGCACGTGATCTCACGAGCAGAAGCACGAGCACCCGACGCCGGCCTACGGCGGACGGCGGACGGCGGATGGATATACGGACATGGCTAGCCCCTAAGGAGCTTCGCCCCTAAAAAATCAGCACCATAAGCACTACCTATGAACAATAAAATCAGGATCATCAGCCCCACCAGAGCTTCGCCCCAATCAACATCATTCACCACACCACGTGGAGATGCGGTTATTTTTTATCTCTCCACGCCACTGGAAGGTGTTTACAAAAATGCGTGATTGACACACATTCTTGTTTTGCCTCACCTATATTTTCTCGCATGTTCCAGGTTGAAATGTTTTATTATGTTTTCGTCCCGCATACCAGATACGGAACCCAAATGACTCAGAATGACAGGAAACAGAAAACGTTTTATACAACACGTTATATGTTATGCAATATCCATGGAATAAACATCATATGGTCAAGTGCTCCTCGCTGACACGCCACAGGAGCTTCAATAACTTATGGAAATTTGAGGAAAAAAGGGGAAAGAACTCGGACTGGAATTCAACCCGGAGAAGTGTGCAGTGATGGGGTGGGGAGATGTAGAACAATATTGAGATAACAAATGGACAAAGCAGGGGCAAGAAATCAGCTGGACCGAAAATTACAAATATCTGGGCATCCAAATGCAGGCGGGGCCTAACTACCTGAGAGGTAACGAGGAGCAACTTCGAAGACGGGCCCTGAGGGGTAAATGGGTCCTGGGTAGGAAATCCCTCTGGACCTTTATCAGGTTTGAGGTGATGCGGGGTCTGTGGAAGATGGTGGTGGTCCCGGGCATCACCTTCGGAAACGAGGTGATCGTTCTGTCGTCGAACACTCGCAACTTCATCGAAACGAGGCAGCGAGAGGCCGGAAAAATGGCACTGGGGGCCCCGTCGAACAGCCCAAATGAGGGAGACCGGGGCTGGTCGAGCTTTGAGGCCAGAGAAACGGTGGCCAAGGCAGGCTACGAGAGACGCCTGGCCGGAATGAACCAAGCTAGATGGGCCCACAAGGTCTGGGAATATGCGATCTACAAGGACCACAATACAAGATGGAGAAAGAGAACAAGGGCACTCTCGTATCGCCATTATATCCCGGTCCAATCGCTGGCGGAACCGGGCGAGGATCGAGAGGAAAATAGGAGGACAGACGACAAGGCGGTGAGGAGGCTGGTGCAGGAGGAGGAGCGGCGACGGTGGAGAGATGGAATGGCCCGCAAATCATCTCTGCGGAGGTACAGCTCGCACAAGGAAAGCATCAGGAAGGAGAACATGTATGACAATACAAAGGGAAGCGGCCTGCTGTTCCAGGCTCGGGCCGGAACTCTGGGAACGAGGACATGGAGAGCAAAATTTACCGAAGACCTGGAGACCCGCTGCGCCATCTGTGGGTCGGACTCCGAGACAATCGACCACATCATGGTTGCCTGCCGCGGTCTAACACCGCATCCGGAAACAAATTCGGTCCCAGAGGCCCTGGGTTTCACGATGGCAGTGGAGGTAGACGAGGGATTATCGCACCCGGCGGCGGATCGGCAGAAGACCAAAGCGGCCGAGGGGGCGATCGAACGCACCAAGCGCAGACTAGAAGACTGGTGGCGGAAAAATAGAGAATAACCTAGCTGGCTAGAGCGGAGCACGGACTCTGCACACCCGTTACAAAGGGAAAAGCCACAACATCCAATCCAATCCAATCCATCCAATACACGCTACTCCTGGCAAAGCGCGGTGTACGCGCGAAACTCGCAATCAGGATCGAGAGCTGATTACGCTTCGCAGTCACTGTAGATGGTTAGCAAAAATGAGTCTCTCAACGTATTGCGCTGAAATTCCTTACAGAGATGCGGCTAGGTAGTGGAAACTTGTAGTGAAAATATCGACGGACGAATTTTTACCCTGTTAAAAAAAGAAAAAAAAAAAGCGGCTTCGGGCTATTTGCCGCGGCATCCGCAGACGACGCCTTGACCCGCCTGGCTATTCGCGCCTCGAGCTCGTTGCTCACCCTCTCGAGGCAGAAACGGGAAGCACTCAAGCAGGGTTGTAAAAGTTACTTCAAAAATGTACCTAAGATACAGTTACAGTTACTCATACGAAAATGTACCTAGGTGCGTATCTAGCTACTCGCTTAAAAATGTACCTAGGTACAGTTACTTCAAAGGTACTTTTTTTATTTTCACGTCAAGTATTTTTCTCAAATTTGTCATATTATTATTGGAAGTAAATCCTTTGTATACTAGGATGTACACAAAAACAAGTTTGATAAACGTGCTTTATTGGTGTCAATGGGAGAAATAAGGCAAAACGCTCTCACCAGAGCATTCGAAGACTGTCATTTTCACTTGAGTGCTCGAAATGTTCATCCGACATCTTCGATCGCAGTTTGGTAGCAAGTGTGCCTCCTATGCTAAAAACGCGCTCCACCGCCGCACTGCTTGGAAGCCCTGTGTTGAATTTAAAAACACGCTTTTCAGCAGCGGCATGTGCTTGAGACAGTCCAGACTTCTTGTCGGAGCAAGTTCGGTGTACTGTACAAACTCCTGCTCCCATGAAGCCGATGAGGACGATGTTTCGAAGTTAAAGAAGTGCTCACAGTCTTCTTCATCCTCACCACTTTGTTCGCCTGACGACGCTTTTTCTATAGTTGATGTTCGCATAAGTTCGTTCTTTAGATAATCCCAGGCCCGCTTCCGTTCCACTTCGTTGTCTATCCATGCAACCTTAAATTTTGGATGGCATACGGCAGATATTATCAAATGTCTTTCTTCCTTCATACCTGCAAACCTCTCATTGATCGCCGCGATTAAGCTCTCGACCACCGGGCGGCAGTACCTCAAGTTCTCCGTCAGCAACGCGGACATTTTTTTGTTTTGCGAAGTGAAGCCACTGTAGGTAGGATATATGCCATGAACATGCCGTTTTCGCGCTGGAGAAGAGTTATAGCTTGTGCGAGAGGTGTAAACACCTGAAGATACTCTTCAATAAAGTCAATGTCTGACTTCGTGAATCGCGGAATTTTAAAATTCTCACAAACTTCCTTCAACTTTCCCTCACTGTCAACAAGCATTCCGTGAGGCGATTTGAGGCAATCGTATGTAGAGTTCCACCGCGTAAGGACAGGCGTGGGCAAATATCTTTCACAGCTTGAAGAGATGGCGTCAGCAACCACATTATACCTCGCTTGCTTCTTCCATAATGCCGAGCACTTGCTGAAAGTCTGCCTTATTTGCTTCTTCAGCTGCGGCGACGATTATTCAGCGTTCTCCACGTCCTGCAGAATTAGAAGTATATATCATCAACCGATTGCCGCTGTAAGAGTTTGCCTATTTACCTTCGTTGCGATCAGATTCAGCATATGGCACACACAGCGCTGGTGGTGAGGAAGTGAGTAGACCCCATCAGATTGGTCACGAGCTTCGAAGTCATTATAGATTGGAACAGGTGCACAGATTTCCTCCTCTATCTCACTCTCCGATGATGTGTCTGTGTAGTCTTCATACTGCCGCCCAAAATGGCTGTATAAAATAAAAATAAACATCTATTCTGGCGAAACTGTTCGAATTTTCTAGTAAGAAATATCAAAGATTTCATTTTCACCTGAAAGCCTTTCTGAAATTGGAGCCGCTGTCCGTTGTGGTACAGGCTAGTTTGTCGAGGATATCGTACTCTGTGTATACGCCTTCTAACATAGATGCAAGAACATCTAATTTGTGCCTTCCTCGAATGCGACGACACCCCAGCACAAAAGAACACCTTTCCAGCGTGTCTGGGTCGATCCCATGTGCTGTCACCCCAAGGTAACTCCTTGAGACACCAAAATAAATTATGGCACTGACAATACCGCATAATGAAGAGAAACCACGACAGTTACCTCTTATGAAGTGACCAGCAGTCCGCAGTAGAAGAAACATACTGAAGATCGCCAAGCTTTTTTCTTATCACTTCCTTCGTCTCAGCCGCATCCTTACTGATTTCGCTCATCAACTTGGGTCGACTCATCACGTGAAGGCCAGGGAAGCCGCACTGCATCAGATGCCTGAAACTCCTTTGTTCCACGAAGGAGAACGGCAGGTTGGCATCTACAACCAATTCCTGAACCATTTTGTCTAATGCATCTGAAAACCAAATATCAGTTCATTCAATAAATGCAGGGATGCTCTTCGGTAGCAGTACGAATGTATCTTAAACGTATTGTAGACAACTTTCCGTCTGTGAACACTCAATTATGTTAAAGAACTCCGGCACGTAGCCAAGATCTTGTTGCTGGCGGGAGGGCGGGCGGGGTAGGGGGGGGGGGGGGGGGGGGGGGGCGACTATGACAAGATGCTATAGGTGAGGGAGGGAGAAAGGAGGTCCCAGCAAAACAAGATTTGAGGGGGGGGGGGGGGGGCAACCCCCTGGCTACGCCTGAAGAAACTCTCTCCTGGTTTCTAGAACACCCCCTACAAATACTACTTCCAGAGTCACAGGTCTAATTACGTGCGGAAAATAGTATTGGGAGACCATAGATATGTTATTGTTTATTTCACATAATTAAGCACAACAAAATTGGCAGGCTTCGTTGTCAAAACTTAATGCAGCAGTAGAAGGATACAAACATCAAGGGCAGATAATTTAAGTTTTCGTACTCTGGCCGAACGGGGACTTCGAGCTCCTGATGTAGTCTGCCACTGATGGCTGGACTGCTGCTATTCCATGTTGTGGAGGCCCTGCGCTACATTCGGGTCTTTCCTTGGGTTCCGCGGCTTTCCGTTTTACCCCGGTGACATTCGTCTTGCTTTTGTCGACACTCTTTAGTGCTTCCTTGTGAGACCTCTGGAATAAGCAAAGCATGACTAGTTAATACTTATTGCACCGTATCAGAACAGCTCAGCGGCGCAGGACGCTAGTCCAGCTAGGTTTCAGCATTAGCACTTGAGACGAAAACGATATTTCTGCCGGACGCCAAAGATGGTCAACAGCGGCGGAAAATTCCGGACGTGCAGGATTTAAAAAGGGAAAAAGTGGTTGCTTTCAGTAAAACGAAAATGAAGACGATATCTAATTGACCAATGACAAGGCAGCTTACAAATAATTGTTGTGGGTCGGGCTACAGGCTACAAACTTAACCTATTCGCTAAAACGTCGTTCGCGAAAACGTCCATTCGCTCAAGTGATTCCTATTCGCTAAAGTGTCATTCGCTAAAACGTCATTCGCTCATATAATATGGACCACTTACCATCAGATGCTTTCTGACATTAGACGTGCTAGTGACGGACGCCGAGATGATCTTGAGTTTCGGGGCGCACTTCAGACACCTAACATCAATGTTCCCATTCTCTTTCGTTTTCACTAGTTTAAAATAATCCCTATAAAAGGGCCATGGTACGTCTGATTCGCCTTCTTTTACGCTACTGACCATGGCCGTCTCATTGATGATCGAAGACATGACGATGAAGGCAAATTGCGTCCGCAAGTCAACCAGGCAACTAAAGACAATGGGGCTGACTCAACCGACTCAACACTCGACCAGAGAAGGCAGCACGTAACGTAGCCACGTGGCCACGTAGCCTTCGTTGTTGTTGTTTCCGAGAGACCTCTGTTTTTCTTTTTCCTTCTGCTCTTCTTCGCCACGGCGGCACGCTTAGCATAGAGCCCGAGTTGCCCGGGCGCCCGGGCCCGGATAGTGGCGCCCAAGAGTCCCGACAGGCGGAGCCAGTCGGCGAGAAGCAGCCACCGGAGGAGCCTCCAACTCGGTAGAAGTTGGCAAATGGCAAAACAGAAGGGCCCGGGGAGGCAATAAGGTCACTGGAGCGAGGCACGTGACGGCGCTGCACAGATGTCCACATCGGAGTTGAGTATTCACTTGCCTTACTCTCACGCTCCAATTGGCTCACCGAGGACACAGCTTCCACTGTTTACGACGTCCCGCTCAAACTCGCTTGTTGACGTGGCTTGCCCTTCAGCGCCTGCACTGGCATCGAAGCCATCGGCGGGCCCAGTATATGATCTCTATGGCGGGCCCAGAAGACGTCGGCCGCATGGAGAAATGAAGAGTCGAGTGCACACGCACCTAACCTTCGCAACGCAACGACGAGCGAAAGTCTTCAAGCTTTCACGTTTTTTCTTTCGTTTTTAGGAAGGAAGAGAATATTTTAACGCGAGCGCGTTTAGGAGCTCGTGTCACAGAAAATTCGTCGGATGTCGGTGGCGTGACGGGAAATTCCTGAATGGTCGATTGGGTCGTGACGTCACAGCCACATGACTTCGCGTGGGAATTTCAAACAACCCACAACGCTCATGTGAAACGTGACGTCACGCGTGGAATGAAGGTGGTTAAAGACATACGAATTAATGGTCGCCGCATGTTTCAAATGATCCCACTTGATAAACTAATTAATTTGCCTTAAAGAAAAATTTGAAGAATTTACGCAGGATCGCACCCACGACCCTTCGGTTGCGAGCCAGACATGCTACCGAATAGGCAACGGAGGGCTTGGGAATGGCACTCCGATCCTGCCGTCATTAGAGTGCCTCGATGTCTGTCTGCGTCAGGGTAAAGGCATTATCGCATCGAGAGCAAACACATAAATGAACCTTGCGGGGAAAAATGGCATCAAAGCACTGGCAAAAGCTCCTCGATCACGCCGGGAGTGTTTTATCATAAGAACTAGGTCGTTGTGTGACTCAAGAGCATGAGAAGCGATTGAGAAGGCCATGCCAACGGGGCCCGATAACCCTATCGCGTTCAACTCTTAATGGCGAAGGTTAATCGTCCTCTCAGTTTTTTTTTTTTTCTTCACAAACATTTTCAGTTTTGTAAAGTGCAAACTTTGAGTTTGATTTACTGCGTGGAAACACTACGTGATGGTAAATTGCTTTACGACTGTAATTATAATTTATTTTCAGTTATATGTTATATTGTATCTTCTACGATTTTGACGAAGTGAATAAAAAAGTACCTGAAAAAGTAACTTCACTTAGTTACAAGTTACTGGAAAATGTACCTAAGATACAGATACAGATACTGAGAAATGAAAGTACCTAGGTTTGTACCTCGGGTACAACAAAAGTACCTAGATACCGATTTACAGTTACTTGTACCTAGGTACTTTACAACCCTGCACTCAAGTGAGGGTCCCCCGCTTCTCCCGCTCAGCGGGAACGGCGGAACTGCTCGCTATCATGGCTCGCGAAATGTCATTTCTGAATGCAAACAACATTCTCCTCGATCCTGCAGCCGGTATGAATATATGCCTTACTATTTAGAGTTTTATTATTGCATATAAAAGCAAACGCAAGCGCCGTTTTTGCATTAGAGTTGCGTGCTCCCCGCTGCGCATGAGCGCCGTCGCCATGCGCCAATAAAGATCGCAATATTGGGCTCTGCGCACGGGCAGTGTGAAACACGCAACGTCAACGCAGATACACAGTACTTGCATTTACTCGTACACGCAATAATAAAACTCACTACTGTTCCACCGGTTTTCCAACGCCAACGATACGTGCTGCAGTGAGCAGACGTGCAAGCAGGTATGCATTCCTTCAATTTAGAAAGGCTGAAATAGGCAAAACGGTGGTGCGTAACAATTAAAGAATATATATGTTCGCGAAGCTTTGTAATTGAAAAACGAAAATGAAATCCCTCTTTTGTATTTCTTGGTATTTGGTCCGGAAGGATCGGCGGCAAGTTTGGAAGTTTTGACAATTGTCAAAAGTCGCAACTTTGATAGCACCGTATGCTTTACCATTTCAATTTTACATGGATTTCTCGGACTAGCTGGAATGTGTTCATTTATTTTAGACTATTTTCATTTTATAACTCGTTAATTAAAAATGCTGCAATTGGCACCAATGACAATAATTTTCAAACTTTGGATTGACATAGTTGTTTCCGCGTTTGAAATTAGATCAAAGCAACAAATTATATTAGAGCTTGAAAATCTATGTACTAAAATATCTTATTGTATTATAATTAATACAAATTGTGGAAATGTAGGGTACACCACAATCACAATAATACGCCATTTAACAAAAAATAGATTTTACAGAATGGCCTCACTGTTTTCTTTTTTAGCACATGAAAAAATCTGACATAGTTATCAAGATAGACATATACACTGGATTAATATAAAGTCATATGCGCCACGCGTTCTCCTGAAAAACATACACGCTTTTGTTTTCTAACTCAGATTCATTTTTTTTTGGTATATTGTGGTGAGAAGAGCTTTTCTTAATTTATATGTATTGTGAACATATTCTAAACTCATCACCCGTGGCGATATTTTGTAAAATTTTGATTGATTCTCTTATTCGTGAGCTTAGAATAAATGCTAAAGCAATTAATCATCTAAATGATTCAATACCCAATAAAGGGCCCGCAGTTCATTATCTTACACGATCATTATCTGAGTGAGAAAAACCAGCAAGAACGCAGAAATATCAGCAATGATATTTTTTTCAATGAATACAACATTCTGCTACATCTAAGGTGTATGAAAGGCCCTGTCTTTGATGAGACGCTGAACTTTGCAAAATATTTTGAATTGTCTGGATCGGACACGTATGTCACAAAGGAAGCTTCTCAAACCAATTCTTTAGCTGAATCATTACGCTGTGAGACACATCTTGAATTTAGAAGAGGAACCGAGATTAATACCTATACCGGGAAATTCAATCCAAAATAGAAGTTAGTTTCGGTTTCGTTCCTAAATTGAAATGAGCCTCCTGGCGTAAATATTACGCTAAACACCATTTTTGTTTTCAAGATAAGGATGTGACCTGTGGGCCTAACACCCTAGCTTCTTCGTTTAAGCGGGAATAATTTTTGTCACTCAGTGAAGCCAGCACACTAGGCATGCTCAGCAACCGGTATACCAGCACGCATCTCCGACCCTCACTACAACCGCGATTTTGGTAAGCAAGTGGCGCCACCTATAGACAGTGGGAGTCGCGAATATTTGTATCTGCCGCCGACAGATGTCGGAAGCGTCGAAACGCGCCGGTTAAAGAGCCTGTATTACAGAGTGTCCAACTGCTCGATTGGGGTCATGTGGTTTATGGGCCGCGTTTGCAGTACGAGCTGCGAGGAGGTCCCGAAATCGTTGATCGTCTGCAAATGTCTCCGCCCATAGAGTTGTTATAATGTGAACTATAATCTGTTTCATACTTAGCGTGCAACGCTGTAAAAGCTACTGGCGCGAGCGCGTGGCTTCATTTATGGTTCAGTTTGCGCGAGAACGCGTGCAAATTATCAACGAGATCAAGCCCCATGCTCGCGCCAGTAGCTTTGACAGCGTTGCACACTAAGTATGAAACAGAGTATAGAGGCTCAACTGGCGCTAGTGTCTATGCGACTTCCGTGACGCAAATTGAAGCAGACAGCAACGCTCCTGTGCATTCCTATGGGAAAACGCGCGTGCATTTTGTCTCTTCGCCGGATAATAACACAAAACACTTTGGTTATTTGAGTCGTACCGAATAGTATGTACCTTGATTAACATTGTAAAAGCGTAATTACTTTAGTTAGTGCATTTTTTTCATTAGTGAACGATGTTTATCTCCGCTACATTTCAATACCAAACGTGCGTTCCGCAGCACGTATGTAAAAACAAGCGACTTTCAAAGCACAATAAACCCTTTTCAAAAGTCAGAGTCACCTTGTGGCAGTCTCAAAAGCTCCAATATCGCCACTCTAATGGCGGTGATAGGAGATTATGCTCGGCTAAATCAAGCACCCTCAATTTCGTGAATCGAATGTGACGTAAAAGGACCAACATCTTTTCCCCTTTTTGCTTTATGCTTTCGAAGATGTTCGCTTTTTCTGGTGTGGTGCAGCTGTGTAGTGCCGCCATTAGAGCGTCGGGTTTGGCTCTGCACAGGGTGGGTAGACTGACTTTCGGGAAGGGTCTATTATAATCGAAAGGAATATAGAAGGTGTTCAAGGCTCGCCAGCATTCCGGTGACGCATATATATTGCTAATATGCCAGTCCTGTTGAAAATGACCCCGTCGTGCATGAGCGGATAAAAAACATTTAAAACATAAATAATAAAGCACGTGGGCTATGAAAGGTGTCTCTTCGTATTGTTTTCTCTGCCGGGCAGCTTTCATCGGGTTCTTGTTCTCAAAGATTTCGATCGTGCTGGTGATATTTTGAACGCGGAAGTTCGCACAGAGCAGAAAGAATAAAGTGGTACTTACTTATTTAAAATCGGAATATATTATGTGACCTTCAATTTATTTTGATCGTACATGCGCGGGTAGTTACTGATCTAGTGTTACTGCGTAGTTCTTGCCGTCTCCCTTAATTTTCAGATGTCCTTCGTTCGTTTGGCACGTGTATCCCTCATGCTGAAAAGCGCCAACGTCGTGTTCGCGCTAAGGGTGTCCGACAGTGCACATAAATACACGTACGAAGCCGTTTAGCACCGTTTTTAATGCGATAAATTTTAAGAAAAAGAAAAAACGCCGTAACTGAGCAATTATTTCGTCAGCCTGACTGAGAAATGTTCCAAGCTACCTAGTACGTACGAATTATTCGGGATATTTACTCTTAAGATCGAGCGCAGGGAGAAAATGCACTCACTTTTTTCCATAGAAATGCATTACCGGAAGTCAATTTTCGACTAGTTGCTGTCTGCTTCAATTTGCGTCAGCACACTAGCGCCACTTGAACCTCTAGCGTACATTATAATAATTCTATGTCTCCGCCTTCCCGCCTGCTTTCCTCTTTGCCACGCGAATGCGCGGCACATGCGCACTTGCCACCAATCTCCGCAGGAGGCGTCCGCCATTAAGTTGCAAATGCTTCCCATGGTTTGAGATGAGCCCTCTCTCCAATCTAGGCTCTCTAGCGCCGGCACCGAGATTATACTTCGTTTCACCTTCGGTCCGAGCGCGGCCGATGTTATCAGCCGAAGGGCCAATGAAACAGCGCAAAAAGCGCAACGTCATGGCGTGCTCTCTGCGCTTGATAGGACTAGCCGACGGAGGAGCACGCACAGAGAGACTGCGAATTCCCGCTGCTCCTATCAACTGCAGAGAGCACGCCATGACGTTGTGCCTCTTCGCTGTTTGATTGGCCCTTCAGCTCATTACATCGGCCGCGCTCGGACCGAAGCTGAAACGAAGTATAGCAGACGATCTTCGGAAACTTTTCAATATGCCGGCACGCGTCTCTCTAATGTTAAATTCTCAAGGTACGATACTGAACTTATAAAGAAAAAATTAGTTTAACGAGAAAACGGGAATTTAAATCCCTCATGGCTTCCCATTTTTGGTAGGAAGATGATCGATCGAACCGTGTTCTCACGTTGCGCCATCTTTCAGCATCACATACAACTAGGCGAGCACGGTCATGGCGTCGTCTTCGAATGCCGCGGCCGGTAACCCGAAACATTTTTTTTTCTTTTTTGAGCAAGGCAAGCTCCTCCGTTGATATTTTCACTCCGAGTTTACACCGCCTAGCCGCACCTTTGTTGTAAATCGCAGCTCTACACATTGAGAAACTGATTTTTGCGGACCGTCT